>JAVJIF010019762.1:0-33185 GCA_038442645.1 Agave tequilana
GATACCGATCTCGGATGGACTTTGATGGACCTCAATGATTCTGAAAACAAAATATGAATTAGCCCAATGAGAAATTGGCTATGGCTGAAACAGAGAAACACAAGTGAGGGCAAAAAAATTTCTGAACCTGTTTCTGATAGCTTCTGCGCCGAATTCGATCCAAAAGCACCATTCCCTCATTGTACTTGGGGAAGACTGTGTATGACTCCCATCTTGAAGAGCTCCTTCTGGATGAAGAAGAGAAGGGGTACTCCGTTTCTGAATCCCGAAAGATTGTGGAGCTTCTCCATTCGACGGAGCTCTTAGAAGTTGATTCTCCGGTGAGAGACCCCCCGTAATTTTCTCTGTCTTCAGGAACATCCTCCAGGTGAAATTTTTCAAAGCGAGGATGAGAGCTTTTGATACTAACTGGTCTCTCATCTTCAGACGAATCCTTCTTTTCTTCGATTTCGGAAGAACATTCTCTCGAACAATCTTTTTCTTCTTCCACAGTATTATCTGCTGACAGTAATATCAGGTCGAGAGACAGTCAAAAAATACAGTAACTACTCACAGATTTGTTACGCTTACCGTTTAAAGTAAAATCTTCGAAATCCGAAGGTGCCAACACGTCGTTTATTATATCATCATTAAACTCAACTCCAACTCCAAGCTTCTCGTCATGTGGAAGATCCTCTTGTGGGGAATAATATTCTGAACCACCGTCTTGCTCGAAGATAAAGGTCTCTTTAGAATCTTTAACTTCGTCGAGAAGATCGGTATCCTTGTTCAGACTTTCTTTGTACAAGAAAAGTAGGGTCTCTCCTCCAAGCACGTCGGCGACCAAGTCCTCCGTCTCATAGCACCTGTCGGTTTCAATGGTCCCAAAACTTGTACTCGTCATGAGAAGTGTTGTTGAGTTGCTCAACATGCCTACAAGAAAAGGAAAAACATGAGACGAGAGTGTGAGGGCGACGGGAAAAAAATGATGTGAGAGAGGTGCACATTACCCTTTAGAGATTGACTTGTTGTGGAGAAAGGTGAAGAGCTTGATGAGGGGGATACAAGAGACATGGAGCAAGAGGAGGTAGAAACTTAGAGAAATTGAGGCATGATAGAGAAACATAACACCATTCAAGTTGTTGAGCCAAAAGAACAAAGCATTGTCATGGCAAAAGGAAGAAGAGAGAAGAGACAGTGAGAGACAGGTTGGGGATGATGATAACTAGCAGTAGTATTAGAATTATGCATTTATGATATGAGAGAGAGAGAGAGAGAGAGAGAGAGAGAGAGAGGATGGCAGGATGATGGCTCTTTGGCCTTTGCCCTTTAACTGGGGCTATAGAGATTGCAGTATGGCCTCTTTATTACTCTCAAAAAATTTTTAAAAAAAAAGTAATGGCCTCTTTATTTGAGAAAGTTGGCTTGATATCTGCAAAACTTAGATTCCAATAATGGCCATGGAGAAGCTTGAGGGTTTGAGATGGAATCGGATCCGATTTTGTACCCACTTAAAGCCCGACAAGTAATCGGATCCAATCATGATAAATGCCCAAAGTGCGGATCAGTGTCCAGTCTAAGCTTCAGGGGCGGCTCAACCCGGCGAACGAGGCGGTTGCCTAGGGCCCCAGATATAATGGGGCTTTCAAAATAATAGTGTAAATTAATATTTACTAAAATAAGAAATATAAAATATACAAAATTCTTTTTGTTTGTTCAATTGGGTGTGCCGGAGTGGTTATCAGACATAACTAGAAATTAGTGGGCTTTGCCTGCGCGAGTTTGAATCCTGTCATCCATGCTTTTTGATTTTTTTCCCCCCTCATTTTTTATTTTATGAGGAAAAACATGAGTCTCTTTTACTTTCCCATGCTAATATCCTCCACTCCCCATAACTATTTAATTATAATTAGAGAGGAGTCTCTTTCACTTCCTCAGATCGTCTCTTCCACTCTCCCAAACTATTTAATTATAATTAGAGAATTTATCAAAATTAAAACTCTCTCTCTGTGTGCTGCCCTGCTCTTCACCGCCTCCGTCGCCCAGGCCCTCGACTGAACGACAGGGCCTGCAACTGCTCTATAGAAAAAGAAATATCAGCAAAACTTGAATACAAAAGCTTGATTAAAAATTTTGCATCTTAAAAGCTAGAAGAATTATTTTTCAATAAATATTGATTATATAAAATATTAGTTAATATTAATTACTTATTTAAAGTATATTTTAAAAAAGCCCATTTAAAACTTTCGCCTGAGGTCTCCGTAGAGATTGAGCCGCCTTTGCTAAGCTTAGATGAAATACTTGAATTCATAGTTTAATTTATAGATTTTAGGCTTACTTAGAAACGAAGGCTGCTCAATTGGATCCAATTCTAACTCTTTAACGGCCGCTTTGGTCAGAGTCATTGGATTTTACAGAGGGATTGATTGCAGGAGGTTCTAAGTTCAGGATACGCCCACAATTTTTATTTTTAAAAAATGAAAAGATTCTAAGTCCCATCATGAATGATGATAGACCTAAACTCTTCTGATCTTATAAAGAAAGGTATTTTCGTTAAAACAATTAAATTTTATCAAAAGTTAGTTGTTTGTTTGAAGACAGAGAGGGAGTACTACTCAAAAATCAAAATGAAACGTATGACATTTTCTTAATTTCTTAATTTCGCTTGAAAACTAAATGGTGTTTTGGTGTTTTTAACATTTCTCTTTGTAAGTAAGACACTAATCAAAGATTAAGATGATGCGGTATGAATCAAACTATTAGACCCGAACCCGAAACCAGTTCGAACCCGACTGCATACCAGCCTTACTCTTGAGAGTCCAAGGTTGATTGGGTCTGTTTGGTCTCTATTTGTCCCCTCACTGAAAAGCAAAAAAATAAATATTTTTCTTTTCTACAACATAAAATCTTTCCCATCTCCATGTACTGACAAAATACAAAAGCTTAATTATTTCTAAACTAATTTAAATAAAAATTATCTCTCTCTTTCCTTCCCCTTACTTGCTTAGTATTTCAAAATCCTTTTTAGTTAGTTTTCCTACTTTTTTTTTTATTTTTCTGCCCCCCTTGACTGGCCCCCTTTTAGTGATTGAGCTCAGCCCATGCCTTTTTCACGTGAAATGCACTATGACTACAGCTATGGATAATTTAATCTAGCGTTTGAAAAAAAATGTGAAGTTTGAAGTCAACTTGGATGTTTTTTCCAAGTCAAATGATAAGACTCAATAAAACCCTAGTGTTATTTATAAGCTAAATTCTGATAATTTGAAGAACTATGACCTGTGTAGCACTGATCACCAACTAGTGATCAGTACACAGCTTTGTAATTTCCCTTTCAACATTAAGTTATAGTCTTTTGTGTCATCTCATCTGACTTAATTTTTTTTTAAGTAAACAGTGAACTGTTATGACTTCTCGCGTTTCATTAATAAAATTTTAATAAAAAACACTCATATAGACACCTGTGTATATCCTCCTAAGCTGAAAAACATTATCGCACATGCAGGTGCAAGAGGCTACAAAAGTACAAAAATACCAACAACAAGTCGCGTAGTACAGGAATAGAGATTAAAAAAAACAAGTAGCAAGCCGAAATCAAGATAAACAGATCCTTAAATTGCAATAAGTAACCTAAGCAGTAGAAAATTCGACTGCGAACTAAAATTCAGGGGTATGGGACGTCACCGGTCACGTGTCCTCTGAGCTTGAGCCTTCCCTCCTGTCCTGAGCGCCTCCCGAATGAGTATTGGATGCATGAGTATTGAATGCATGCCCTTCTGTGAATGGTCGAAGGTCCCTCTTGCCCGCTTCTCGCATTGTCTGAAAGAAGATTGGACCAATGAGACATGAAAGCAGAGTAAACATAAAATGACCGATTCGGCCGCCCCACTGAAAATTTTGCTATTGCGCTCCCTCCAAATCCCCAGAAAAAGATGGCGGCAGCCGACAAATCCCAAATATTCCTATCCCTGTTACCAATTGAAACCTCTCTCCAAGAGGTCCAAAGAATGCACACAATGTTGTGCCCTCGTCACCGACAACAACCCGATAGAGAATCACTCCTTGAATCTCCCAAGCACAGAGAACAATCCCAAAACAGCACAAAACAATCACCGGAGAAAAACACACGCAAACAAACAATCTAACGAGGTTCGGCCTCAACGCCTACGTCCTCGGGGCAATCAGAGAGAGATTTATTTACTTGGAAGAAGATTACAATGGTTAGCAGCCTATTTGAATGCAAGAGAGCTCCAGCCTTTTTCTTCTCAAGGATCTTCAACAAGATTTCAAACCATAAAAACAGCCAACCCTTAAATACAAGCAGATTTTCGAATCTGCACTTGCAGCCCGCACCCGCTTGTCGGTCGACCGAGCGGTCGACCGGGTGCCCAACAGAGAGTTGGGTACTTTCAGTCGGTCGACCGGGCGGTCGACCGAGCTCTTTCCTTGTGCACGTTGTGCACGCCGGTCGACCGGCCAACCTGCACCTGCTGCTGTTGGCTTGTTTTCTGCTGCTGTTTCCCTTCGTCTTCGTCGTCGACTTCCTCGGCGATCACTCGACGACCCTTATCAACTTCCCCATCAGTAAACTCTCTCTTTCCAACAATTCTCCACCTCGGCGAAGATTTTTTCTAAAATCTGAGCCGATCTCCAACGAACCCCAGTCCATCACCTGGCGAAATCGACACACGATCTCGGCGAAATCGACACACGATCTCGGCTTGCGCGCACCGGACGAAATCGACACACGATCTCGGCTTGGAATCTTTAGCTCAGCTATCCATGGAAAACATCGCACATGCCTTCCCTGCACTTTACCTTAGGAGAATTTTATACATGCCGATCACCAAACTGTGGCTTCTACTCCACAACTTCACGACCTCACGAAGTCTTCCTCACGAGCCAACACTGACTCTCCAACTGACCGGCTCTATCTAGTCTTCCTGTCTTCCACTGACGGTCCAACCAAGTCTGCGTAGAGCTCACCAAACATTCATCGGCTTCAACTGGATGCACACCACTCCTTATGCAAGCACAACATATTCTCTCTGGAAGATTTAACCTGTTCATCGAGATTACAACACCTCACCACTACGTGAGATCTAACTGGCCACAACGCTTCACCTCTACGTGAAACCTCTCACCTCTACGTGAAGTTCCATCGGCCACACCCTCTTCACCTCTACGTGAAGATCCAAAGCAGTTTCTCGAGAACCCAAATAGCTCCATAAGAGTTGCATCACCAAATGGCTGCGCCTTTAAGGCTGCCTACGTACCTTTGCCCAAAAGGATCAAGCCAACCGTAGTTCATTAAGATGAGCTTCATCAAGCTCAAGCACTGGTACCTCTATTTGCAGCAGTGAACCTGTCTGACCGAGTCATATGAACCTCTTCCCGACCATCATGGAGGACAATGGCCTTCAACTTCAGCTTGTCACGATCACAAGCTTGAGATTCATGCTTCTTTCCCCACAAGCGTGGTTTCACCTTGGTTCCAATAGCTGCAAACAACTCGACATCCTCTGTAATGTCTTCAACCTGTTCAGCATCAACCTTGGCTTCATGATCTTCACCCGGTGTCACATCCGGTGAAGTCTCCTCTAATGCCGAACCAACTGGAGATGATGGAGTAGCATCGACCTCCACCCGCTGCGATCCTTCCTTGGTCTCCGTCCTATCCACCTGCTGAGAGACGGTGGACTTCAACACTGAAGTCTCTCCAAAAGTGACATGCCTGCTCATCACGATCTTCTTGTCTTCGGGGTCCCACAACCTGTAGCTGTTTCCCTTGACGCCCAAATAGACAAACCTCTTTGCTCGCGGATTCACCTTGCCATTCTTGGCACTGAAGTAGGCTGGACTTCCAAACTCCCGCAGCAAACAATGATCTTGAGCAGCTTTCCTAGACCAAATATCCAATAGATCTTTACCTCCAATCGCAGTCGATCTGTTCATGAGATGGCTAGCATACTCAGTCGCCTCAGCCCAAAACGACCTGTCTAATCCAGCATTAGACAACAACCTCCGAACCTCCTCCAGGAAGGGACGGACTACTTCATTAGCCAACCCATCTGTACCTGTTGTGAAGTGAGTAACAATACCTGTGTTCTGGCCAAATTGTAGGAACTGGTACATGTCATTTCCAACATTACCAATATGAAGCTCCTTTATCTTCCTACCTATCTGCCTCTCCATTCTTCCTCTCCACTTCATCAACACATCTAGGGCTTCACCCCTTTGTCTCATGGGATATATCCAAACCTGCCTAGATGAACCATCAATAAATGAGACAAAGTACCTGTGACCTCCAAGCGATGCCGTCTTAGCAGGTCCCCATATGCACACGTGAACACAATCAAGAAGGCCTTCATGTCGATGAGTACTGGTGCTGAATCTCAACTTCTTCTTGTCCAGAACGCTATGTCCACCTTCCAACTCGCAGGTAGCAGCACCTTCCATTTCCTTCTTTGTAGGAGCTCGCAAAGATTCTTCTTCTCCCGTCCGACCTTTCCCTGCCAGACCTCCGGGCCACCATCATCTGAGGAACTTGAAGTCTCCACCTGATCTGTAATCGTACTACCCTTCAAGTAGTAGAGGTTGCCTCGGCGGACGCCCTTCATCACCACCATCGAGCCCTTGATTATCCTGAGATCACCATCTCGAACAGATATCAGCATGCCCGATGCTTCCAAAATGCCAACTGAGATAAGATTCCTTTTGAGCTGAGGTGCATACCTCACCTCCTTCAACTCTCGAACTATCCTATCATCCATCTTGATGCGAACTGTACCCATCTCTTCTATATTACACGGATGGTCATCCCCCATGACCGTGTAACATCCATCCAGCTTTTCAAAGCTAGAAAACCAGTCCCTGTTCGGGCACACATGATAGGTGGCTCCGCTATCTAAGATCCACTCAGCACTATCTGAGTTACTAATAGTAGGGGTAGTAACCGAGAGAGAGAACACTGAAGAGTCATCATCCGATCCATCCGCCTGTGCGAGATTCGCCTCGATCTTTGACTCCACCTTCTTACCTTTGGCCTTCGGACATTCTGCTTTCCAGTGTCCTAGTTCCTTGCACAAGGCACACTGATTCCTTTTCAGATTTCTGAAACCCGGCCTGGACTTAGATCTTCCTCTAACCTCCTTGCCCTTCTGCGATGAACTTCTGCCTCTTACTTCCAGTGCCTCCGCCGATGAGCTTGACCTAGAAGGATGTCTCTCTCTTCTTCCTCGTCTCATAACTAGTCAGTGCAGACGACACCTCATCATAATCCAAGGTCTGCCTCCCATTGATGAAGGTCAGAGTGAATGTCTCATACTCCTCCGCCGGGAGTGAGTTCAGAAAGATGATCGCCTTATCTTCCTCTTCTATCGTGACATCCACGTTTACCAAATCTGTAAGAAGCTTCGTATATTGATTGATGTGCTCATTCACTGTGCTCCCCTTCTTCATTTGAAAACTGTACAGCTTACTCTTAAGCTGCAACCTGGACTCAACACTCTTAGTCAGGTATTTCTTCACAAGGGTTTCCCACAGTTTCTTCGCCGACGTCTCATGTTGCGCAAGGTATTTTATGTCTTGTGACAAACATGAACGTATCAATCCACATGCCGACCTGTTCATCTTTGCCCACTCTTCATCAGTGGTCGTGCTCTTCTTCTTCTCCAATAGGAGAGTGTCCTCGAGGTTCGATGCATTCAGCGCATCCATAACCTCACATCTCCACATCCCGAAGTTATTTGTACCGTTGAACTTGATAACTTCAATCCTCGGGTGAGAATTCATTGTCTTAGCCGAAACAATTTCTTCTGCCATTGAGATTTATTGATCCTCTGTCTATGCGGAAGAACAATCAACTGGAAATAGATCTCTACTCAGATAAAAATTGGATTTTTTTACCTTTTTTTCCTGAAATCCTAGATCGAGTTTCTCTCCGGATCTATTCCAACACAGATTCCACGAGCCCTCCTTGCGTCCTCCTGAGATCAACACACGATCTCCACGAACACCAATACCTCTGATCTGAGATCGACACACGATCTCCACCGGATCAGATCTCTAGCCCTCCGAATCTTCAGAAATCCCAAGCGCAACCTGGAAGCTCTAATACCACTTGTTGTGCCCTCGTCAGCGACAACAACCCGATAGAGAATCACTCCTTGAATTTCCCAAGCACAGAGAACAATCCCAAAACAGCACAAAACAATCACCGGAGAAAGAACCACACGCAAACAAACAATCTAACGAGGTTCGGCCTCAACGCCTACGTCCTCGGGCAATCAGAGAGAGATTTAATTTACTTGGAAGAAGATTACAATGGCTAGCAGCCTCTTTGAATGCAAGAGAGCTCCAGCCTTTTTTCTTCTCAAGGATCTTCAACAAGATTTCAAACCCTAGAAAACAGCCAACCCTTAAATACAAGCAGATTTTCGAACCTGCACTTGCAGCCCGCACCCGCTTGTCGGTCGACCGAGCGGTCGACCGACCCTTCCTCCAGTCGACCGGTCGGTCGACCGGGTGCCCAACAGAGAGTTGGGTACTTTCAGTCGGTCGACCGGGCGGTCGACCGAGCTCTTTCCTTGTGCACGTTGTGCACGCCGGTCGACCGGGCTGGTCGACCGGCCAACCTGCACCTGCTGCTGTTCCCGGTCGACCGCCAACCTGCACCCTGCTGCTGTTGGCTTGTTTTCTGCTGCTGTTTCCCTTCGTCTTCGTCGTCGACTTCCTCGGCGATCACTCGACGACCCTTATCAACTTCCCCATCAGTAAACTCTCTCTTTCCAACACACAATTTGTGGAAACTGAGAGATGTTGAAATCTAGATTTTGTGCCAATCGCTCTCAAATATCATACTAAAAGAACACCTAAGGAACATGTGGCCAATATTCTTGTCCTCTACTGCACACAGAACGCAGTAATCCGGTCCTTGCCTGAACCTTTTCATAAAATTGTCTTAAATAAGAATCGCTCTATTAACCACCGGCCAGAAGAAAGCTTTAACCTTCAGAGGTGCCTTAATTTTCCAAATGACTTTGGGGAACGGGCAACGAAGTCCCCTCTCATTAATTCTGCAGTATGCATTATAGACAGAGAAGGTCCTCTTAGCATCCCACTCCCAAGTAGGTTTGTCCGAACCTTCACCAATCAGAATAATGCTTTGTGGTAGTATACTAAGCAATTCCTCACTTTAACTCCATTGGTCCCTTTCATTAGTATATGATACCTTTATGTTCCAACCATCATGCGTCCAATGGGCTGACACTGCCCCGAGGGGTCGTTTGCTAAAGAGAATAATTCCGTGAAAAGCCTCCCTAAAGGAATATTCGAACTGCATTTGTCAATCTAGAATCTGATGCCCTTCTCATTTCTTATTTTCAGTTCTACACCTGCGAGGAAAACATCCTTTACAGATCTCACACCTTTCCAACAGGGAGATGAAGAACCCTGTTAATGCCAGTATCCGCCCACCAACCTGTCAGGAGACGGTAATTGTGAGATACTAGAAATGCCCATTTGGAGGCAGGTACTTCAAACAGTTTCCACCACCATTTGAAGAGCAAAGCAATATTAAAATCCCTTAGATTGATGGTTCCTAAGCTTTCAAATTCCTTTGCTTGCAAACTCTCTTCCCATTTACCAGGTAGAAGCCCTTCCTTTATTCTGAGTCCCATTCTAGAGGAATCTCCTTCTCAGGGAATCAATCTTCATTCAACCCATCTCGGAAGGTTGAAGAATGATAGGAAATATGTATGAGTGAAAGAAAGAACTACATTAATCATAGTAATTCTCCCCCCATAGATAGTAACTTCCCTTTCCATCATGTCAATCTTTTCTTCATTTTTTTCAATAAGCGGCCTCCATTGGGGTTTCTTAAGGGTCCCGATAGTAAGCACAAGCCCAAATAAGTGATCAGAAGAAGCTTAACCAGACAGTTAAAAATTAGAATAATTAGGAAGTTGTTGACCAATATGTTCCCCAAGAAAATCAGGAAACTTTTGAGATAGTTGATTTTAACCCTGACCATCTTTTGTAGCCAAACATGATCCACTTAAGGACCACTACCTAAGGCAAACTTTTGCCTTACTTTTTCCCCTTTAATTTTTTTTCGAAAGGTTGATGTTTTTATGTATTCCAATCAAGTTAGGTCACGTGATACTCATGTGATCTTCTAAAATCGGAAATTTTCTAAATGTCTGAAATTATACTATTGACAATCCAAACCCGAGTTATTTCCCTACATTAGATGACTCAGACAACATTATATATAATTGTTTTAAAGAAAAAGCCTAACTGTTACTTTATTGCTATGTTCCAAGGACACTTACAGTAGGGGGTGTTTGACAACTCGAAAGTGAAGCTAAAAGTATGAAGGTGGTTTTTTTTCATGCAAGTGTGAAAGTATTTTCTCATCAATAAGTTAGTTTTATAAAGTATTTGTTTGCATACGGGTAAACATGACATGAAATTGCACAAAAAAAACTGATATGGTGATAATATTTTTTTCATTCATAAATAGCCAGACTCAATTTTGCTCTTTCAATAGACACTTTGGACATTTTAGAACTAAAGTAAAAAGTGCAAGATATTCTACATGGATACAAGACGCTTTCACACTTTCACACTCTCAAAATTAATTTTCATCTAAATAAACATCAAAAGTGGATGAAAGTATTTCTTTTCCATATTTTCACTTTCACTCTTAGATTGTGAACACCCCCAAGTTAAATAAGCAATAAGCACAAAAAATTTAAACAATTAATAATTAGCACATCTCATCATCCTTTTTTAATTTATATTTTACTACATATCTTATATTGAAAATTTGAAAATTTTCATGGACATTCTTATCTTATATTTCACGTTCATCTATCTATTCCAAAAAGATCAAACGAAACAAAATAAAAGAGACCCATTGAGTCTAACAATCTTTGATGTAAAAGATAATAACAACCAACCACTCTACCACTACTCAAAAGATGTATACACTGCTTACATACAGTATTGTTGACACTTAAAAAAGACAAGATTCTTATTGGTCCGAATAATGTCTAAACTTGTTGATATTTACAAAAGACAAGTGACAGACGAGCTGAAGATCAGTTTTCACCCATCTCCGAGGGACAAGGAAGCAGCTTGGACTCCACTGATCCAGCAAGCAGACAGTGAACCCGGATTGTTTCTAAACAGACCTCAGCAGGTCTAAGATGCTAGCACTTAGCATCGCATGAGCCCAAAGGGATAGCCTCGCTTGAGAGGCTAATATCACTCGACTTCGCCTCGAAGCCATTCGAAGCCTCGCCAAGAAGCTAACTCGCAACTTCGCCACAGGGGACTTCCAGCTCCGCCAAAGGGTTTCTTTCGGACTTCGCCAGAAGCTGCCTCTAGCTCCGCTATGAGCTCAATGCGGGCAGCTCCGCCATTGGTCTGCTATGGTCAACCTTTGACCAATCAAATCTCCGGATGAGATCAGATCCAATCAAGATCAAATCAGAGATCAAATTTGGCAGTTGATTGCCACAATCTCTTGACTCTCCTAAAACGAGTAAGAAGATCAGGGGAAATCCTCCAACGATATGGAAAGGATCAAGAAGATCAACCGACCTGCCAATTCTAGCTTCGCAGAAGCCGATCTTAGCCTCGCAGCAAGGCTACTTTCCGGATTCAAACAGATTCGATTCAATCTATTTCTATATTTTCAAGGGACGATTATGCCCTTGCTCTCCCTATAAATAGCCCATCAGGGGTACAAGGAGAGAGGAGGATCTCCAGAAATAGGGCTAGATTTTCTGAGAAGACTCCATAAGCAGAGACTTCTTCAAAAAGCACCGTGTGCTCTCGAATTCAGAGATCTTTTAGAGAATTGCTTTCTCTATCCAGGGTGTTGATACCCTAACGTCGTCCTTCCTCTCAAGGAATCTCCGAACCAGGCGAGAAGAAATTCCTAATTGAAGGCGATTTTGAGAAGCAGCAAGAGGGTTCTACCAACCTTCTATTCTCTGATTCCCGGAACCAGGCGAGAAGGGAATCTCATCGCTCGCATCGTCAAAGGGACAAAGTGGTCGCGCGCTGACCAGACTCCTATCGGCACACTTCTCCAGAATCTCTAAGGAGATCTACTTGAAATCTTTTTTTTAAGAATACTTGTAATTTAGCTCCTCAAACTCTTTTTTGTAAGTTTTTCCCCTTTGCAAACATAATGGAAAACAAGATGGCGACTCCGCTGGGGAACAAATTCTCTACTGCCGAGAATCAAGTGTCGCAATGCGACGAACAAACCTTCGGGTCTAACTCTGAATTCAGAAAGCCGGTGCAGCCAGAGCTTCTCTGGCTAAATCTTCAAGGAAAGTCTCTGCGGGGACAGAAAAGGTTCTCTGCGAACCTGCTGCGGTCCTCTGGCGCAACAAGGAAGCACGCCCGCAGCCCAAGTCCTGCACTCTCGAGAACTTGGTTGTCCAGTTCGATCAAGGAAGATTTGAAGAAGTCCTCTCTGGGGGTGGCCCAATGCTTCGAGCACGGAAGCATAGGAAGGTTTCCACGACCAAGGTTTCAAAGCAGAAACCGGAAGCAGAATTCCGCCAACACCCCTCAGCCCCGCGTGTGGCTAATCAGGTTCCTTATGAACCTAAGTCTCCTCTGCCAAGACGGGTATGGAAGCCTAAACAGAAGTCTCCAACCGAAGCTTCAGGCGTAGCTACGCCTAAACTGCGCCTCTCTCGCGAAGAAAAAGGCAAGATGTATGTCTGCTCCAATCATAAAGTCAAGACGGCAATCATACCGTCGCCCAATTCAAGAGCAGCAATGCCTTGTACCAGCATCGTTCTTATGAGCGAAGCTACTGTACCACAGCATACTCACTGCGTCCGTGATCGCGGAGCTGAAGCCAAAGTGCCATCTAAGGCTAATTGCCTTCGCAGCAGCGTAGCGGGTAAAGCACCGCAGCGTGCTCCGCTCTCCATTTCGTCAAGCGCTAAGCCTGCGCTTTGTGGCGAAGCTAGAACCAAAGCACTATTTAGTGCTAATCCCATCTGCAGGGATAAAAGAAGCAAGACATCGTCCTATGTGCGATCCAAAAGAGCCTTTACGCAGGATTATGTAGACTCCCATGGGTCTGACTTGCGGGAATTCTTGGCGAACAAACGGAAGTCGGTGTCTTTTCGAACTACTTCCCCCTGTTGCCAACAAAGGGGATGCCAGCTGGTGACCGTCTACTCAGTCCATTGCCGGCTGGGACCAATCCCTGCCACTTCTCCAGGCCGACGAACGATCTTTGATCGACTGTCTGTACATCTCCCTATGAAGCATCGCAGAAGGAGCGTCTCGCGAGATCCACCCTCTGCATCCGTCAACATGACCGGAAGAGGACGAGAGTCACGCAGGAGAAGACAAGCATCTGACACCCCCTACAGCTCCCCAGATCCAGATTACAGCCCAGGCTTAGGCGAAGTCTTGGTGCATGAAGAGGGTGTTTTCCGAAACACCAGATCTAGGGTGGTGATACCCTACAGTTATGAATAGCCTTCCTCCTCGACGTCCCTAGCCTCGCCAGAGCCCAGGAGATCACTCCAATCATCGGACGGAGAAGGTGAAGATAGTGGATACGCCTCTTCGGCGACAGTTAGCTCGGTGCGAACAGACAGAGCATCAGTCAATATGGCTGATAATGTTAACGACGACCTTCGTCGGCGCTTGGAAGCTCAAGAGCAAACTTCCAAAACCCAGCAAGAAGCCTTAGACAATATTCAACAGATGTTTGCTCGACTCCTCAGCAATCGGAATGACAATGATGCCGGGAGCAATCGCAATGAGGAGGAACACTTCAGCAATGAGCAGCCAAAACCGGAGAAATCCAAGGAGGGTTCTTCCCTAGACGCCGAAGTCCTTAAGGGCCTCCAAGCTCAAATTGCATCCTTAACTCAGAGGGATGAATTAAAGAAGGTAGGGGCAGTCCGTCCTTATCCGCTGGAGTGGGATTCGGTGCCATATCCACCGAAGTTCAAACCACCAACGTTGCATACCTATGACGGAAAGAGCTCGCCAAACCAGCACGTCTACTATTTTCGGTCTCAGACTGGTAATGTTATATGCAATGACGCCATCATGGCTAGGCTATTCATTGGCACCTTAAAGGGGGTGGCATTTGACTGGTTCCGAAGTCTTCCCCCGGGCTCTATCAACTCCTGGATCGACCTGGAAACTCGGTTCCTCTCTCGTTTCTATAAGGACGATACCGAAGTAACCATGGACAAGCTCCTCTCCACTGTGCAGAGGAAGGGCGAATCTGTCCGTGACTACATTGAACGGTTCAGAAATTTATCCTTGATGTGCCCAGCAGGGATGCCATTACCCATGCTCTTACAGACATGCAGACACAGCTTCTTAGACCAAGTGGAAGTTCACATGGGGGCTGTCAAAGCCCACACTTGGAAGGAATTGGTCGAACAAGCAGAGATAGCCGAGAAGTCGGCTAAAAAGTTCGAACCATCCGCCCCTAGAGGCAAGTGGGGGATGAACAAAAAAGGGCGTAGCGACCTACCGCAATCTTCTCAAGCTAAAGGTAAAGAGACTATGTCTGTGGAGTTATCCGGAGATGTGCAGTCGAAGGCCAAGAAAAGCGGCTTCAACAATCAGGAGCCTAAGTTCCCTCCAAAGCAGTACTCCTTCAAAGACGATCAGGTGGTTACGATATTCTATCTGCTCCACAAAGGGAACAAAATGAAACTGCCAGATGCTCGGCGTCCCAATGAGATAGGGCGCACAAAGGACCCTAAATACTGCCTCTATCATAGGATGATTCACCATCCTACTGACAAGCGCTATGTCCTCAAAGACAGAATTCAAGCCTTGGTTGATGCCGGGGTTCTGACATTGAAGACAGAACAGAAGAAAATCACTGCCATATGGTGACCCTCGAATTCGGCAAGACCCCAAAGGTCACAGTTCCTGACGGGACCTATCCAGTCCCTGCGCCACGGTTGGAAGTCAAGCATCCTCCAGCTATAGCTCAAGATAATAAGGGTCTTGTTCCCTTAACATTGGGGATAAGAGAAGTCATGTGGGTACACCCGGACCTCGTTCAAGACGTACAGCGGGATTCAAAGGAGTCCAACTCAAAGGGCAAGTTTTGCAATGTCATCTCCATCCTGCCAGACGACGGCAATCTTACATCGGCTTCCCTCAGTGATTCAGAAGGAGAAAAGCTTGCTTGTACGGCACAAGCCGATACGCCTCAACAGACGGGTACTCGATCCGAAAAATCATACTTGAGGCAGTATGAAAAGTCTACTGACGAGACACAATAGCAAACGACGTCAGTACAAGTACCAGCATCCACTCCAATCCCAACCAAGGGAAAAGAGAGGCCTAAGGAGATACGATTCGACCACGTGTTGAAGAACCACCAGGCCAAGGGTTTGATACGCCTTTTCAGTTTGACATATTGGCTCAGCTGGCCAATATCCCAGCTCGTATCACTATACACGAGCTCCTTCGCCTCTCAAAAGAGACAAGAGAAGCACTCAGAGATGCACTAGCCAATTCAGAATCCTTTCTGACATACATGCCTGAGATCCCTAACGACGACGTTCAGCCTCCTTGCCCAGAATGTCATCATACACAATCCAAGGTGCCCGCTGTTACATTCACGGCGGAAGATATGCTTCTCAAAGACAACAAGCACGATCGACCTCTGTACTACACCGGATATATCGGTTCAACGTGCATCGAAAGAATACAAGTCGATCCGGGGTCCGCACTCAGCATCATCCCCAAAAGGCTTCTTTACTTCCTCGGCATACCACTGTACAGGTTGTCCGCAACCACTACTATAATATTCGGTTTCAACGCCGGGAGCAGTCATCCACTGGGGAAAATCCGACTCCGTTGCAGAATCGGGAGCCTGAAGTCAGAAGTGACATGCTATGTCATTGACGCTGACACATCATATAACCTGCTACTGGGACGGCCATGGATCCATGCCAACTGGATCGTTCTCTCTACTCTGCACCAATGCTTCAAATATGTTGAAGATGATGCGACAGTACGAACTGTCTTCGCTGAAAAGTAACCATTCAAGGGGTGAAAAATTACTTCACTGACGCTCTCCTGTACCAAGAGGCCAGTGAAACACCTAAGGAACCATTGCCAGACGATGATGAAAGTGGCAATGAGGCGGATTCAGAATCCGAAGCAGGCATGCCAGCCATTCTGATTGGTGAACCAATTATAGCATGTCTCAATAATTCCCAATGTAATACTCCTTCAGAGGATGAAGGTGAATGGGTAATTAATGATAATATTTCTTTTGATTATCCCGCGAGTATTGGGTCGGTTAAATCCATTACAGATGGCTCTCTGCATATGCCCTTACATAAGCCGAGTGCGGCCAGCACACCTATGGAAGCTATGGAAGGGGCCACGCTGGTGATCCCTCCGTCCAAGCAAGGGCAGTTACCGATAATCTTCGGAAAACCCAACCACGGGGACCTACAGTTGCAGATTCAAGTTCAGGTTCAGATACTTCACAATTCTTCCATTACGCGCAGCCGGCACGTCACATTATGAAGAAAATGGGATATAACTTGAAGCATGGAATGGGCCTGAACTTTGAAAAAGGAAGGCGCAGCTTGATGCTTAATTTTGTCCCAAAAGGGAAGCCTGCAAATTACTATGATAGTACACGCAGGGGGTTGGATACGTTACACCCACATCGTCAGCAACGGTTCAAGCCAAAGACGATGAACCAATTCCATCACATTCAGCCTCATCCTCCGAGTGGGGCTCGGATATCAGTGTAGGAGGAATGTTCAAAGACCCCACTGTCAATATGACTTCAAGCAGTCAATTAGAGCCTACAGAAGCTATTGATGAGGAGCCATGGGCCCAGCAATTAAACCTCCAATGGGAAAAGCGATTCGAACTGCGCGAACCACCTACTGAAGACAAGGTGATGCGGGTCAACCTGGGAAGTCAAGATCATCCCAAACCCATCTTTATAAGTGAAAGCCTATCACTTATAGAAAAGGAAGAATTGATAATGCTCATAAAAGAGTATATAGATGTCTTCGCATGGAGCTACGAAGATATGCCCGGACTTGATCCACAGGTCGCTATGCACCGTCTAAACATCAAGCCTGACGTCAAGCCAGTCAAGCAGCAACAACGTCGGTTTCGCCCGAACATTATGGAAGCTATTGAAGCCGAAGTTCACAAGCTCATTGCATGTGGCTTCGTCTGGGAGGAACAACATCCAGATTGGGTAGCCAACATCGTCCCCGTCCTCAAAAAGAACGGGAAAATGCGGATCTGCATCGACTATCGTGATCTCAACACGGCCTGTCCTAAAGACGAATTCCCGCTACCTATCACCGACGTCATGATCGACAACACATGTGGATTCGAAAGGATGTCTTTCATGGACGGCTTTTCAGGGTACAACCAGATTAAGATGTATCCCGACGACGAGAAGCATACTTCGTTCCGAACACCATTTGGGGTATACTGCTACACTGTAATGCCCTTCGGACTGAAGAACGCCGGAGCAACCTATCAGCGGGCAATGAGTACGATCTTCCGCGATCATCTCCGAAAACGGTGGAGTGCTATGTCGACGACATTGCCGTCAAAGGCCGCAACAAGAATGAACATCTTCGCGACCTGAGAACGATGTTCGACATAATGCGGGCTCATCAACTGAAAATGAACCCGACAAAATCCTTCTTGGGAGTGTCAAGTGGCAAGTTCCTTGGGTTTATTGTCACATCAAAAGGGATTCATCTTGACCCGGACAAAGTCAAAGCCATCCAGAGCATGCATCCACCGAGGAATCTCAAAGAGCTCAGGGGCTTGCAAGGCAGGCTGGCTTATATCAGAAGATTCATTGCAAATCTCTCAGGCCGCTGTCAACCATTCACCCGACTCATGAAAAAGGGCACTTCCTTCGTATGGGATCAAGCTTGTCAGGAAGCATATGAAGACATCAAGAGGTACCTCACAAAACCTCCAGTCTTGGTGGCCCCCACATCAGGGAAACCATTTTTGCTTTATGTAAAAGCTCTGGACTACTCCCTCGGTGCCCTCCTCGCTCAAAAGGACGACAATGGCCACAAGCAGGCCATTTATTATCTAAGCAGAACTCTCATAGGAGCGGAATCTCGCTACAACCCTATCGAGAAAGAGTGTTTAGCTCTCGTCTTCGCTGTTCAGAAGACACGACATTATTTGGTCGGCCAGACCATACATGTCATCTCCAAAGTAAACCCATTGCGTCTCCTTATGACGAAGCCAGGATCATTGAATTCAAGATTGGCTAAGTGGGCACTTTTATTATCTCAATACGACTTGATCTTCACCCCTCAGAAGGCGGTTAAAGGCCAGGCCCTTGCAGAGTTCTTGCCTGCTCATCCAGTTCCGAAACATTCAAAACTTCACGAAGATATCCCTGATGAAGTCTTCGAGTCTTATACAACCTCAGAAGAGGAAGTGTGGCAGATGTTCTTCGATGAAGCATCGCGAATAGGCCCTAAAGGCAAGATTATTGCCGGAGTGGGGGTTGTGTTTATCTCCCCGCAGAACCATGTTCTTCCCAGAGCATTTTCTTTGACAGAATCATGCTCCAACAATGTAACAGAATATAATGCTCTGCTCATCGGTCTTCAACTCGCCCATGGAATGGGGGTACGCTACCTCGAAGCCTATGGCGATTCAAAACTGATTATCAATCAGTTAAAGGCAAATATGAAGTTCGCCACAAAGACTTGGTGCCTTATTACCATACGGCCGTTGAATTGGCCAACCTATTTGAAGGTTTCTACATCGGACACGTGTCTCGATCTCAAAACACCAAGGCGGACACTCTTGCTGCATTAGCAACGACACTAGCCTTGCCAGCCGACACCGAGTATCACCTCACAGTCGCAACTCGACATCTTGTATGCTCCAAGCACATGCTAAGAACCCGAGGGGTCTATAATATCTCAACGGATCTTGAGCCGAGAGATTGGCGATTTCCTCTCAACGACTATGCCTTACATGGTCTGCTGCCAGACGATCCTAAAGGAGCGGCATCTATTAGACGAAGGTCTCTCCGTTTCTACTACGATCCAACTCTGAAGACACTTTACCGTCGTTCATATGACGGTGTCCTCCTCCGTTGCCTGTCCAATTCAGAGGCACAGGAAGTGCTTAGAGAAGCACACGACGGCATTTGCGGAGCTCATCAGCCAGGTCCAAAGCTTAAAGACAGGTTGCATAGGCTTGGATACTATTGGCCGACCATGATAGCTGATGCCATCCAATATGCACGAAGGTGTAAAGCATGCCAGATTCATGCGGACTTCATACACCAGCCCTCGGAGTTGCTCCACCCAACTATTGCTTCATGGCCATTTGAAGCATGGGGAATTGATGTCGTAGGGCCAATCAGCCCCTCTTCAACAAAAGGTCACCGGTTTATCCTGGCAATAACCGACTACTTTTCAAAGTGGGCAGAGGCTATACCACTGGTTGAAGTCAAAACCTCTAATGTGGTTAATTTCATCAAGCACCATGTCATCCATTGATTTGGTGTCCCTAGGCGGATCATCCACAACAACGGTCCCCAATTCATAAGCCAAGTATTCTATCGGTTCTGCGATAAATACCGAATTCAGAATGTAGCTTCTACTACCTATAATCCCGCCGCTAACGGCTTGGCGGAAGCATTCAACAAAACGATCATCAAGCTACTCAAGAAATTCGTCTCCTCGAACAAGCGAGATTGGGACGAACAGCTTGGCAAATGTCTTTGGGCCTACCGGACCACGGTTCGGACACCGACAGGTAATACGCCTTTTTCCTTGGTATATGGGTGTGAAGCAATCATCCCATTGGAAATCCAGATGCCGTCATTGCGAGTAGCTCTAACCACTAAAATCATATCAGAAGACAATGATCGGTTACGTCTTCAAGAGCTCGAAGCCCTAGATGAGAAGCGACTTCAAGCCCAGCAACATATTGAGCTATATCAAGCTCGAATCTCAAAAGCCTTCAATAAGAAGGTCAAACAGAGAGTCTTCCAGAAAGGAGACCTGGTTTTAACCGTCAGACGACCGATGATTATGACGCACAAAATCAAGGGCAAATTTCAGCCTAAATGGGAAGGACCGTTTGTAATAGAAACAGTCTATTCAAACGGAGCATACCGCCTCATGACTTCAGATGGCGACCTACTCATGATGCCGATCAATGGCAAGTTTTTAAAGAAGTATTATCCTTAATCAAGGATCCTTCTCATGATCAAGTTAACATTACACCTCTGATCAAGATCTTCATGTCAAAAGTACACACTAAGAGAGCCTTTCTCTTCCTCCAAGCGAGATAATACAACCGTAAACCAGTAGGAACCTGGTCGTGCATTGGCTGTCCTGAAGGAGAATCGAGGTTATGCATATATTAACCAGATAATCCGACATCCTTAACGATTAAGGATAGAGGAAAATGTTGGCCTGTAAGCCCAACATAAGTCCTCGACAACTCATCATGCTGAGGGGAATAGCATGGCTAGCCCAACCCAAACGGTAGTTGGTAAAGGCATATCAAACCCGTTGACAGCTGGGGATTTGCTAAAAATCCTAAGGGACCAGTTCCCATTTGATTCCCCCCTCCAAAGTCACTTACCAATTCTCATCCATAGAATGGTAAGGCTACAAATATATTCCGCTGTTACGTTAACATTAAACCTATGACAGCAATTCCCTCGTTTCTCCCCGTGAGAACGAGACCTCCAAAGTCACTTACCAATTCTCATCCATAGAATGGTAAGACCACATATACATTTCGCTGTTACGTTAACATTAAACCTATGACAGTGATTCCCTCGTTTCTCCCCGTAAAAACGAGACCTTTTCCCAAATTCCATTCCAACCTTGAGCTTGGCGGCGTCTCAATCGGTTATGTCATTGCGACCTCTGAACCAGCAGACAGCTAAGTCTCAATACCGAGCCCTGTTGACATTTACAAAAGACAGGTCTCGATACTCGTTGACATTTACAAAAGACGAGTATCACCAAATTTTGAAGCTTGGTGGCGTCTCAATCGGTTATGTCATTGCGACCTCTGAACCAGCAGACAGCCAAGTCTCACCCCGAGCCCTGTTGACATTTATAAAAGACAGGTCTCGATACTCATTGACATTTACAAAAGACGAGTATCACCAAATTTTGAAGATTGGTGGCGTCTCAATCGGTTATGTCATTGCGACCTCTGAACCAGCAGACAGCCAAGTCTCAACCCCAAGCCCTGTTGACATTTACAAAAGACAGGTCTCGATACTTATTGACATTTACAAAAGATAAGTATCACCAACCTTGAGCTTGGTGGCGTCTCAATCGGTTATGTCATTGCGACCTCTGAACCAGCAGACAGCCAAGTCTCAACCCCGAGCCCTGTTGACATTTACAAAAGACAGGTCTCGTACTTGTTGACATTTACAAAAGACAAGTATCACCAATTTTGAAGCTTGGTGGCGTCTCAATCGGTTATGTCATTGCGACCTCTGAACCAGCGACAACTAAGTCTCAATTCCGAGCCCTGTTGACATTTACAAAAGACAGGTCTCGATACTCGTTGACATTTACAAAAGACGAGTATCACCAAATTTTGAAGCTTGGTGGCGTCTCAATCGGTTATGTCATTGCGACCTCTGAACCAGCAGACAGCCAAGTCTCAATTTCGAGCCTGTTGACATTTACAAAAGACAGGTCTCGATACTTGTTGACATTTACAAAAGACAAGTATCACCAATTTTTGAAGCTTGGTGGCGTCTCAATCGGTTATGTCATTGCGACCTCTGAACCAGCAGACAGCTAAGTCTCAATTCCGAGCCCTGTTGACATTTACAAAAGACAGGTCTCGATACTCATTGACATTTACAAAAGACGAGTATCACCAAATTTTGAAGCTTGGTGGCGTCTCAATCGGTTATGTCATTGCGACCTCTGAACCAGCAGACAGCCAAGTCTCAACCCCGAGCCCTGTTGACATTTACAAAAGACAGGTCTCGATACTTGTTGACATTTACAAAAGACGAGTATCACCAATTTTTGAAGCTTGGTGGTATCTCAATCGGTTATGTCATTGCGACCTCTGAACCAGCAGACAGCTAAGTCTCAATTCTGAGCCCTGTTGACATTTACAAAAGACAGGTCCCGATACTTGTTGACATTTACAAAAGACAAGTATCACCGGTTATGTCATTGCGACCTCTGAACTAGCAGACAGCTAAGTCTCAATTCTGAGCCCTGTTGACATTTACAAAAGACAGGTCTCATCTTTCGATCCGACAAGGACCGGTTTCGGGCCTGGTGGCGTCTCAACCAGTTATGTCATCGCGACCTCTGAACTGACAGATAGCCAAGTCTCATCATCCAACCCAACAAGAACTATGTTCTCAAGAAATTGCAATACAATTTGGAATCGCAATTCAAAAAGAAGAACAAGATTGGAGATTCGACAAAAGAAGAAAATTTTTTTCATTCATTCCAAAAGGATAAAGTACATGGAGCTACAGGCGCACGCTGTAAGACCTGAGCCGCCCTCCAAGGGAGTCCAGCCTCGTCCTCCTGTCATCAGCAGCCTGGGCGAGCGCTTGCGACCTCAGCTCGGCCTCATTGAAATCCATTGCCTGGGTCAGACGAGCTTCAACCTCCGCCAAAGTTGCCCTCTGTGACAATCCCTGCTGTGAGAGCTCTTCATTTTGAGCCTTAAGCTGCTCAAGCCGCGCAGTTTTTTCAAGACGCACCAGTTTAGCCTTGGATAAAATAAGATTTGCTTTCCTGATCATTTTCTCAGCCTTCCAATCTTGTCTTCAGCGTCAAGAAGAGCACTGGTGGAGGCGTCAATCGCATTTCCGACCTCTGCCTGCCTTGTTTCCAAGGATTTCAAGTCAGAAGAGATAGCCTTAGCAGCCTCTTGAACGGCAAGCTGGGCCTCGTGCTTTTGAGCGACAAGACGCGCGAACCGCTCATCAACTAAAGACTCCAGGTCCAAACAGCAGAGACGGCGCCATTCCTCTACATCCTTCTCAAATTCATCCACCAGGAGTTCCAAAGAAGTAGCCTGGTGTTACCCCTCAAAATCCCGAATACTTTCGATGCCACGGGAGAGGACCACCTTTAAATTTGAGAACGGCATAGTCGAACCCTTCAAAACCAGGTCGATAGTTCACCCTAAACCTTTATAAAAGCTATCGACGAGGTCACCTATATAGTCGTTCTCAACCTCAGCCACTTCTGGTAGAGAGGTAACCTCAGAGAAATCCACCAGCCTGGTCGACACTATCGTAGAAGGAGCAATGGGAACATCAACAGCAGGACAGATTGTCAGTGATCTCTGCGGAGTCTTCATGGAAATCAGTGCGCTAGCCACCGCTGAGGTAGGGCTGACAACCATCTCCTGAACAGCAGGCTCAACTACCAGAGTTGGAGAAGTAGGGCTTGTAATCACCCTCAGCTCCACACTTGACAAATTGTCGGCACCTCACTCGTTGATATAGTTGGGAGTGAGGACACCTCCGGAACTGCTCCCTCTTCAACCTCTGGTCCTTCGGCTGACTTGGGCCGATAAGAAGGCAGGTCACCGTACAGCGCATCCAGCACAGCAGCATCTGCCGCGGTCGAAGCGCTCATGTCACCCCTTGACCCTTCGGGGAAATCTTCTGGCTCTCTTAAAGCTGATGCATCTTGAGGCCGAACACCTGTAACAAGACTGCGGTTAGTCGGGACACTACATGCAAAAGAAGCCAAGAGGTTAGGACAATACCAAAGGATGATGTCGCCTCAACATCTCGTCAGCCACATCAGTCTCCAGGGGCTCCATCGGAAAATTCTTGGCAGAATCAGCACGAATAGCCGGCCCGCTTTCACTTGCCGAGTATCCTGTGGACCACCCAATAGAGCTCGATGCCACAGGACTTCCTTTAGAAGTCCCAGCGCCCGAGGGACCAATGTCGGCCACATCACCTTCGGACTCCTCCGGACGAGCAAAAGAACCAGCTTCAGTTCCATAAGTAAACAGGGGATCATAATGTTCCCCTTTCTCTCCAGCTGCCTCAGCTCCTACAATCAAGAAGAATTGATAATAAGTCAATGGGAACACACAAAAAGGCGTATTATATGGACGGGGTTAATCTTACCCAGACCCGGAGCAAATTCACCGCTAGTCGGTTCAGCAACCGACGGTTCAGCCGCTAATGGGGCAGTAGGAGGAATCGCTGTAGAGGGATGACCCTCTACGACAATCGTAGGAGCTTGGCGGCGGGGCTTCTTCGCCAACGATTTTCTACGAGAGCTACCTTCCCGCTTTCTTTTGAAGTGGACTTCAGAATCCTCTTCCTCCACTTCTTCTACACAACGAGGGGGAGCCGTCCCCATCACACCAGAGCTAGTTGCAGGAGTCTCAGCCCCCGCTCCCACCTCAAAGCGAGGACTCTCGGCATTTGAGGCCTCGCTGTCTTCCACAGCAACAAACTCCTCTATACCTGGGGTGCGAACCCTTTTGCCTTCCCTTTTCTCAGAAGCCTTCCGTCTCAGCCGCTGAGAAATTAACTTCACACCAGAACTGTTGACCTTGAATTCGAGAGGTGCGGAGTTGGAAGTGGCATACCACTGACAGAAGCACAGGGTCATTAGAAGATTGGGACTCTTCAACGGCGTACGCAGCCGCGCCCCAGTACCGCCTGCAGTAAAGAATCGCCAGGCACGGGCCCCATCAATAAGGCTCCCCATGAAAGCCAGATTGAGATTCGGGTTGCCCACGTACAGTTGGTCATATCCAAACTGTCGAGCAAACCGACTTGGGACGTAAGGCTCCAAGTAGCAGTTATCCCCGCTCCGGTACAATAGATGTGAAGGCCGGATACTGACCAGCCATCAAAAACTCCCCGGCTCAAGGACGAATGCCCCTCCCCCGCATCTTTGAACTCTTCCCCATAGCCTGCACCCCGAATACGGGGAAAACAGCGGAAGAGACTATAGACGTCATAGCGACGTACTAATTTATGGGCCTCAGCCACGTAAGTCGTCTGCCATGAACATCCTTCGAATCGGTGGAGGAGCGCCATTCGAACATCTTGCGGGGGGTCCTCTCCAGCTTCAATTAAAGAAGGACAATGCAGGGCAAACCACGCCATCAAGTAAGTATACGGCAGACCTATTCTGGGGTTAGGTCCGTCGCGGGGTGAAATGGTCCCCTTTCCACGCTTCGTCGTTGGTGGCCGCAAAAAGCCTCCGTCAATGCACGAAGGCCTCTTTGAATGCAGCACACCATGGCCGGGAGAAGACCCAGACGGCGACCATGGACCAAACGAACGGCGGGCAGCAAAACATTCGGATGAACGATGTCACCCGAAGAAGATGGCACTACGCATTTCTTTAGCCAGACGGTTAAGAAACCGGCCAGCAGTGCCTCCCGAGACATAGGCTGACGAGCCTGATGATGGAAGCTCCGAAGGACATCACCCTTCTCATAGGGACGATCGTCTTCAGTTACGACAAGATCTCTTTGAAGGTGCATCTGCATCCGTTCAAAGATATCCCCATCAGCAACTCCGCAATGTGCTGCCTCAGGAGCATTCCTCATATCCGGGAACAAGTAATTCCCCCAGCTCTTCAAGCTACAGGAAGTGCCCTTGCTGCTACCATGGATGCCAGAACAAATGTTCAAGTGGCACATTAACTCCCGGTAAGTCTCGAACAAGGCAGGCTCCTGCTTCTCTAGAAGAGCCAACTCCGCCTCGCACGGAAAGTATTCTTCATATGGGAGAGACCCAAAGGCAGAGTAGAGACTTCCCACATCTCATGCAAGGCCATTCCCAACTCACCGACAGGGGTGAAGAAAGTCCCTGAAGCTGGGCAATACAATTCAAAGATGGCGTAGAAGCACGCCACGTTCATCTCAATACCGTAGCAGGTCGCCCTGACGGCCTCATAGAGGTTCAGCCTCTCCAAATCCTCCTCGAAATGAGCAAGGATGTAGGTAGTCAAATCCGCCCACCACGTCTTCGGAGGGTGAATCCAGCCTGGAGCCTGAAATCAGTGGCCGGGTAGTTCCCATTAACCTTGAAGAATTGGTTGCCAAAGGTCAACGCCACTGTAGGATTTTCTCCACTGGGATGTCTCGCGACATATTCCCAGGATGTAGACCCATTATGTAACGAGGAGGCCCCGCTCTTGCATAACCAGGGGACTGAACCATCAATCTCCCTATGTGGACGGAGTCGATATTTCGGCTCACATCCAATGCCATCTTCCGAGCCTGTGTCACACACTGGAAGGAAGACAGAGAGAAATGCCGCTTGTTGGATGGAAGGTAAAACTTCTCATTGTCCAACTGGAAGATCCATTGCCCTTCTCCTGCATGTAGTTGGTGATCAGGATCTGGCGCGGCGTCCCCAAACATGAAGTCAGGCTTCCTATAAGTCTGACGGTCAATGTCTTCAAGAGAAGCTGTGGTTAGGATACTCCTCGTGGTATATTGATCACCACTATGAATAAGCGTGTCCCGAACGATGGAGCTTCACTCGCTAAACAGAGAAGCTTGCCCTTAAAATTGCAAGCTGATATTGCCATCAACTCCCCTGGTCATCCCGAATAGGCTGTTTGAAGGACCAGGAGTATAGTGCACTGCAAGAACAAGACGAACTTTGATTAGTTCACCAGCCAAGCGAACATGAAGACATAAATTTCACCAAGGCATAGTCTCGCCCGGTGAGCAAAGCCAGCAAGGCGATAGCTTCAACAAAGCTTAATCTCGCGGACAAGTCTGCATTTTACAGAAAATGCCCAAGTATTAACTTCGCTTAAGCAGAAAGTGGTATAGCCCTAAGGGCTGACGTCATAAAAAGGGCATTATGGTCAAAAATCATTCTTGACGGCCATGATCGAAGGGACAGACCCGTATCCTGTTCCTCAACAGGACGATGACAGCTCAAGCAATAGCTTCGTATAGAAGCTTAGACAAGAACTGTTCAATTCTTAGTTCCCCGTCCAAGAAAATAAGGGAAATTCAGGGAAACAGATTCCCTAATAAAAACAGATCATGTCGATCGTTCTGATAGCCAAATATTGGCTTTAAAAGAGAGATCGCAGTCTCTGATCAGAAGGAAAAGTCCCTTACCGGTGACTGGTCACTCGATGACCGGAGGAGGAGAAGGACCCTCCGTTGCAGAAGTTGCCACTTCTTTCCCCGCTCGTCTTTTGGGCGCCATTGAAGAGCTACGGAAGCTTTCAAACTTTCTAAATGGAGAGGAAAGAGGAAGAAGAAGAGTCAAAGGTATCTAAAAATTTTAAGTAAAGAGATCTGCTCTTTCTCAGTCCGATCGGGCTTTTATAGGCCAATCAGCGCCTGAAACGATGCCTTGTAAACAGTACAGGCTGTCGTTTCAAATTAATTCGAAACGCCGCCTAAAGCGCCTTCCCGAGAAGCGCTCCTTCAGCCACTAAGGGCTAACTTCGCCACAAGTCAAAGTGCGGACTTCGCACAAGTTCATCAAGAATTTCGCCAAAAAGATTGCCTTAGCCCACTAAAGGCACAGTTCGCCGACATGCCAGTTTCGCGCGAAGCTCATTCAAAAAGGACCTTGTCCTTAACTCCGCACGAAGTTCAGCCCTATTATAGCCAAATTCTCAATGAAGGCAGGCAAAAAAATAAATCAAATGAGCAGAAAATGAACTTTCATTGATTTAAAAGGAAAGGTACATTGATGCTACATCAAGGTTGTGTTTCGTACAACAGATTCAGTTGCTCAGCAAGATCATTTGCGCAAAAGGCATACAAGTGATTTTATCCGCTTTCAAGCCAGACCAACTGGACACGAAAGGTCTTCCTCCTGCACAAGGTCGTAACCAGTTGTGCCACGAGGACAGGGCCATAATTTTCCACATAATGGCAGATTTTGCCACCAGGAAGCTGGATCACCTTTGATGAAAATTGGCAGTGAACTTATCGCCGCCAACACGATAGATCACCTATAATGGGAATTGGCAGTGATGTCAGTGATCTCACAGGTGTGACTTCCGTTTTCCGGAAGTGGATCATCTCCAACGAAGCGGCCACCAGCCTCACCTCAGAACGAATCATCTCGGATAAGAGGCTGCCAACAGCCTCTGGGACACACATCAGCTGCCCCAAGTTGTTCCTCCTGCTTAAAAGTAAAGCTTCAACCGGGAAGCATAAGGCAATTTCATGACTTCTTCCATCAAGTTACCAGACTGGCAAACATGGCTCACTGCAATGCAAATCGGAGCAAGTTAGCAGTTAAGCACAGAAGAAGCTGCAAAAATACTAAGTCAGATTCTTTGGGGACGAAGTAATCCGATTTCAGTTAAAGCAGAGGATAAGCCTCGCTCGCACAGCAGTGATGGGCTAGCTCAGTAAACGCCAAGTCCTAACCTCGCCTATATGGCTAAGCCAGACTGATCCTAGGGGACACAGTCTTAGCCCCACCTATATGGCAAGACTGGCTCAACCTTGAAGAAACTAAGTCCCGAGTTTAACATACTGTGATATTTCTCTGATCAAGTCAAAATGATAGCTTCGTTGGGGAAGCTATGTCAAAATCCTTCTCTGCAGACCAGTCAATTGCAAGATGAAGAGTAAGGAAAACTAATCCCTGAAGCAGCTGTTAAAGCTGAATTAAGGGAGATGAATCCCCTAAAATCGGTGAAGTCGTTGAATGATCAAGACTTACCGGTCCTTGGCCGGATAATGACCAGAGTGGGCATTCCCACTAATTCAGAGATCTGAGTATCTCTCTCAACCAAGAGAAGAGAGGAAGAGCAGATCACTTCTCTCTTCAGAGGACCTCAAGTGTCCTATTTATAGGCCCCATGGCCTGAGCGCTGCCGTCTCAAGCGTGGAAGTATGAGCACATTTAAGGCATTTACTGCGCCTTGAGAAAAGGGACGGTTTCCCTTGGAACCGTGCAAAGGGAGAAACGTCTCCCTCATAAAGGAACTTATTGCGCCTTGAAGAAAGGGAATATCCTCCCTTGGAAACATGCAAATCGGAGAATATCTCCTTCGATCAGCACGAAGAAAGGAGTAATCCTCCTCGTAACTGGCCCACGGCAGTTGGCCTCGGGAAAAGCGACAAACGCTCCAGGGCGAACGTATCTCCAGGAGCCCAGATGCGGAGTTACCCGCACGCGAAGCTACTCAGAGTCACGAACCTCTGTGCAATTCTTCGGCGAATCTACATCCCAAAGCAGGATTTAAAGCGAAGTTGAACTCAACCATTATGGCGACGTTCATTCTCCACCGATCAAAACAGTTCAAAGTATTTCGAAGTCTGAGCCATTGCAGACTTTTGAAAACTTTGAAGAGGGTCTTGTTGACACTTAAAAAAGACAAGATTCTTATTGGTCCGAACAATGTCTAAACTTGTTGACATTTACAAAAGACAAGTGACAGACGAGATGAAGACCAGTTTTCACCCATCTCCGAGGGACAAGGAAGCAGCTTGGACTCCACTGATCCAGCAAGCAGACAGTGAACCCGGATTGTTTCTAAATAGACCTCAGCAGGTCTAAGATGCTACCACTTAGCATCGCATGAGCCCAAAGGGATAGCCTCGCTTGAGAGGCTAATATCACTCGACTTCGCCTCGAAGCCATTCGAAGCCTCGCCAAGAAGCTAACTCGCAACTTCGCCACAGGGGACTTCCAGCTCCGCCAAAGGGTTTCTTTCGAACTTCGCCAGAAGCTGCCTCTAGCTCCGCTATGAGCTCAATGCGGGCAGCTCCGCCATTGGTCTGCTATGGTCAACCTTTGACCAATCAAATCTCCGGATGAGATCGGATCCAATCAGATCAAATCCAATCAAGATCAAATCAGAGATCAAATTTGGCAGTTGATTGCCACAATCTCTTGACTCTCCTAAAACGAGTAAGAAGATCAGGAGAAATCCTCCAACGATATGGAAAGGATCAAGAAGATCAACCGACCTGTCAATTCTAGCTTCGCAGAAGCCGATCTTAGCCTCGCAGCAAGGCTACTTTCCAGATTCAAACAGATTCGATTCAATCTGTTCTTATATTTTCAAGGGACGATTATACCCTTGCTCTCCCTATAAATAGCCCACCAGGGGTACAAGGAGAGAGGAGGATCTCCAGAAATAGGGCTGGATTTTCTGAGAAGACTCCACAAGCAGAGACTTCTTCAAAAAGCACCGTGTGCTCTTGAATTCAGAGATCTTTTAGAGAATTGCTTTCTCTATCCAGGGTGTTGATACCCTAACGTCGTCCTTCCTCTCAAGGAATCTCCAGAACCAGGCGAGAAGGAATTCCTAATTGAAGGCGATTTTGAGAAGCAGCAAGAGGGTTCTACCAACCTTCTATTCTCTGATTCCCGGAACCAGGCGAGAAGGGAATCTCATCGCTCGCATCGTCAAAGGGACAAAGTGGTCGCGCGCTGACCAGACTCCTATCGGCACACTTCTCCAGAATCTCTGAGGAGATCTACTTGTAATCTTTTTTAAGAATACTTGTAATTTAGCTCCTCAAACTCTTTTATTGTAAGTTTTTCCCCTTTGCAAACATAATGGAAAACACCAACCGGCCGACCGGCTCACTGTGCCAGCAGACGTGCACAGGTCTGTGCACGTCGGTCGACCGCCCGGTCGACCGGCCATGGCCTGTCAACACAGTTCTGGGTCAGAAAAAACATGTTAAAATTCTTTAATAAATCTTGTAAAATCTTCTAAAAATACCCAAAATAGTTTTATCATTTTGCATTGATATATAAACTTGTGATAAAAATTTCAACTCAAATATCAAGCAATTTGAACTATTTTGTGTCTTATCATTTTTACCAAAAACCAAAACTTGTATTTTATCAAACTTAGATTTTTCAATACATGAATAGGAAAGTCAAAATAAGTTTGTTTAAAAGTTAAGCATGCATGTATAGAATGAAACTACTATACATAAACCAATTAAACTTATTTTGATCAATCTATTCATGAAAACAAATATCGGTTAAACTAAAACCGAAAAACCATAAAACGTGTGTGTTGTGCACTTGAGCATATCAACTATACTTATCTTTACAAATGGATCTAAACACATAAACTAAAAAACTAGGATACCTAAGTCTTCTTGACGATCTTCAATCTTCAAGCCGACTCGATCCCAAACGTGATCCACGAGTGCAAATGTATGATCTTGATGCGCGGGCACTGGAATCACTTGTGAAAGGCTTCAAAAACTCCTTTGTTGAAGCAATCCCCAACTAATATCTTGCTTAATGATCTGAAAATAAAATCACAAGATTATTAGTAAACATAACTACATGAGTTAATCATCATCAAAACTAGAGAGGAAGGCCTCCGGGCCAACAGGGAGGAGAGGAGAGAGTAGCGACTTTGAGAGAGGAGATGAGAGAGAGCGACGAGAGGAGATGAGATTAATTGGGGAGTGGCTCCTGGGTGTTTTGTGCAAAGTTACTGACTCTGCTCAGCAGTCAGTAACTTTGCACAAAACACCCAGGAGCCACTCCCCAATTAATCTCATCTCCTCTCGTCGCTCTCTCTCATCTCCTCTCTCAAAGCGCTACTCTCTCCTCTCCTCCCTGTTGGCCCGGAGGCCTTCCTCTCTAGTTTGATGATGATTAACTCATGTAGTTATGTTTACTAATAATCTTGTGATTTTATTTTCAGATCATTAAGCAAGATATTAGTTGGGGATTGCTTCAACAAAGGAGTTTTTGAAGCCTTTCACAAGTGATTCCAGTGCCCGCGCATCAAGATCATACATTTGCACTGGGGGATCAGTTTGGGATCGAGTCGGCTTGAAGATTGAAGATCGTCAAGAAGACTTAGGTATCCTAGTTTTAGTTTAGTGTGTTTAGATCCATTTGTAAAGATAAGTATAGTTGATATGCTCAAGTGCACAACACACACGTTTTATGGTTTTTCGGTTTAGTTTAACCGATATTTGTTTTCATGAATAGATTGATCAAAATAAGTTTAATTGGTTTATGTATAGTAGTTTCATTCTATACATGCATGCTTAACTTTTAAACAAACTTATTTTGACTTTCCTATTCATGTATTGAAAAATCTAAGTTTGATAAAATACAAGTTTTGGTTTTTGGTAAAAATGATAAGACACAAAAATAGTTCAAATTGCTTGATATTTGAGTTGAAATTTTTATCACAAGTATATATCAATGCAAAATGATAAAACTATTTTTGGGTATTTTTAGAAGATTTTACAAGATTTATTAAAGAATTTTAACATGTTTTTTCTGACCCAAGAACTGTGCGTTGAAAGGCCATGCCGGTCGACCGGGGCGGTCGACCGACGTGCACAGACCTGTGCACGTCTGCTGGCACAGTGAGCCGGTCGGCCGGTTGGTGTTTTCCATTATGTTTGCAAAGGGGGAAAAACTTACAATAAAAGAGTTTGAGGAGCTAAATTACAAGTATTCTTAAAAAAGATTACAAGTAGATCTCCTCAGAGATTCTGGAGAAGTGTGCCGATAGGAGTCTGGTCAGCGCCGCGCACTTTGTCCCTTTGACGATGCGAGCGATGAGATTCCTTCTCGCCTGGTTCCGGGAATCAGAGATAGAAGGTTGGTAGAAACCCTCTTGCTGCTTCTCAAAATCGCCTTCAATTAGGAATTCCTTCTCGCCTGGTTTCGGAGATTCCTTGAGAGGAAGGACGACGTTAGGGTATCAACACCTGGATAGAGAAAGCAATTCTCTAAAAGATCTCTGAATTCGATGAGCACACGGTGCGTTTTGAAGAAGTCTCTGCTTGTGGAGTCTTCTCAGGAAAATCCAGCCCTATTTCTGGAGATCGTCCTCTTCTTGTACCCCTAGTGGCTATTTATAGGGAGAGCAAGGGTATAATCGTCCCTTGAAAATATAGAAACAGATTGAATCGAATCTGTTTGAATCCAGAAAGTAGCCTTGCTGCGAGGCTAAGATCAGCTTCTGCGAAGCTAGAATTGGCAGGTCGGTTGATCTTCTTGATCCTTTCCATATCGTTGGAGGATTTCCCCTGATCTTCTTACTCGTTTTAGGAGAGTCAAGAGATTGTGGCAATCAACTGCCAAATTTGATCTCTGATTTGATCTTGATTGGATTTGATCTGATTGGATCCGATCTCATCGGCGGAGATTTGATTGGTCAAAGGTTGACCATAGCAGACCAATGGCGGAGCTG
>JAVJIF010019763.1:0-103070 GCA_038442645.1 Agave tequilana
TAACTACATGAGTTAATCATCATCAAAACTAGAGAGGAAGGCCTCCGGGCCAACACAAAGGCCCATCGCTCTAGTTTTGATGATGATTAACTCATATAGTTATAATACAAATGATCTTGTGTTTAATTAATCTCAGATATTTGATCTAGATCTTAGTGGTGTTTAGCTTCAACAAAGGATTTAAAGTCAAGTTTTGGAGCTAGCACGTATTGATTCAAGAACTCGCGCTTCAAGATCGTATCAAGTACTCAAGAGGAGTCTAACTCATTGGATCAAGATTTGGACTAAGTCAAGAAGAAGAAGATTTCAAGAGAATTTTCAGAAGACTTGTGTCGGGTTTTGTAAGTGTCAAGATTTTGTTTTTAGATAAAATGTAAAGGATAAATTAGTTGGTGGATTGCTCAAGTTCATATACACTCACACACAAAATTTATATGTGTTTTCATAAAAGAGTTTTTGTTTTGAAAAATACCGGTTTGATTTTTAAGCTTCAAAAATATACATGTGTTTTATCAAAACTAATTTAGAGCTTAATGTCAAAAAAAATAGATATTTTATCATATATATGTAGTGGATCATATCCATATACACTAAGTTTCAAAAGTGTTTAAATATCTTGTTTTTGTATTTGAAGAAGTTTGGAAAAAATCGTTTTTGAAAAATACAGGTTTTTGTTTAAGGCAAGACTTCTATATTACAAAAATAGTTCAAAATGTTTGTAACATGTTTGATTTTAATCAAACATGTTTGTATATTAAAGTCTATTAATGAAATTATTTTTGTAGATTTTATGAGAATTTATGGGATTTTATTGAAAAAATGGCCAGTTTAATCCTTGAAAATTGCTGACCAGGCCTTTGACGGTCGACCGAGCAGAAGTCGGTCGACCGCTCGATCGACCATGTGTACAAACATGCACAGCAAGGGTGGATCGACCACACGGTCGACCGACAGAGAGTCTCTGCTCTCTGTAATGGCCCCGGTCAACCGGTCGCGGTCGACCGCTAGGTCATTTGCCATTTTCGATCGATTTACCGCCGATCGACCGCTCTTCCCCACGGTCGGAAATCCGACCATTGGCGGTCGACGGGCGGTCGACCGACAGCAGGCAAACCTGCTGAGTTAGCCTCCAACGGCCATATTTTGGGAGCCTATAAATTGGGCGTCCCTTGGACTGTTTTCAATAAGATTTTAAGTGGGTTTTCAAGATAGTTTTACTATACTTCTAAGTATTTATCTCCACTTGTTTTAGAGCCAAATACTTCCATATCAAAAGGAGAGTTTTTCAAGAGTATTTTGAAAAGAGATTTCTTGAGTTTTTCACCACCAAATCAATCCTAGTTTTTCTCACACACACTTGAGCTATTCATTGCTATATCCATCCTATAGGAGAGTTGTTGTGAGGGTGATTTTAGATGATCAAAGTATTTAGATCAACGAGTGTTCATTTTTGTATTTGAGGAGGCGGACTTGCGGGTTCGCGTGTTTCGAGTTTTAGTGAGAGCTCGGTGTAGAGGTGCGGCCTTAACGAGCTAGTGTGCTTGCGGCGGTGTGTAGTTCTTGCGGGAACAAGAGAGGGACTAGTAAGTCTAAGGAGTTCTAGTGTGAACTCGTTGTAGGTGTTGCGACACCAAGTGATCCGGTGGGATCATTCTAGTGAAAATCCTTCATAGTGTTGAAGGCGGGGACGTAGAGCAAGGGTACTCGAACCTCGAAACAAATCTCCCGTGTTTGCGATTGCTCTCTCTATCTCTCACTTGTGGTTATATCTTGCATGCTTACATTACCCTTATCTTTATATGCTTGATATATCTTGTGCTTAATGTATATGCTGGGGATTGTTTGCTCACACTTGTATCAACCAAGAGAGCCATAGCGACACCTCAACTTTTATCTAGAGGAATCTTGAGGAGATCGTTCAGAGCCTTCACCGAGAATTCGGCTACACTCTTGTGTTATACTTGGTGTGTTTAACTTAATAATTTTTAGTTTGCATAAATAGTTTTAATTCCGCATTAATTCATCATTATATTAGCTAGTCACCTATTCACCCCCCTCTAAGTGATTTCAAAGACTCCCTCGTCAACTGCTTGTCAATTTATCCTTGTTGAGTAGACGCTCTTTGACTTCATTGACCTTGGTAGTTGATTTGCCTCCACAGATGATAGTTCCCTAAAACTCTAGTATGAAAAAAATAAAGAACACAGTAATAGAAGCTCTTGATCCTTATATTCTTTCTTAGCCTCTATTTTTATCTAACTCGTTGATAATAGATGTAAAACTCTGTGATGTGAGACTTGATAGGTGTACTTCATGCATGCAGAAAAGAAAAAGACGTTGCTTCAAAATAAGCCGATTTGCCAATACTTCTTCAGATTATGATCCTGAAGTCGCTCCCATAACAAGGATACTATTTCTCTGAAGAAAACTAATCAACACTTCGCCTGTCAAGCAAAGTTGAATAACCATCAAGGCTTTGCCATCCAACTCCTGCCAATTTTTTTTCTTTCATGTTTTCAGACTTTTCTCCTTCCTGAATAGTGCTTTCTTCAACCCGCTCTGGGTCAGGATGGCTTTCATCCTTATCTATTACCTGCTGAAATTGATGACACATCATACTTTGAATATCGAACTTGATTGTAGATATCTTCGTGTTGACCTTGATCTGAAGCGCAACGAAAAAAGAGGAGGGGAAAGCAAGATCATTATACAATGTGAAAAGAAGAGATGAGATATTCTGAAGTAGAGAAAGCCGACACACAATTTAACTGTTGCCCAAAGGCCTTCCACCCCCTAGTTTTGATGATGATTAAATCATGTAGTTATGTTTACTAATATTCTTGTGATTTTAAGTTCAGATCATTAGCAAGATATTAGTTGGTGATTAGCTTCAACAAAGGTGTTTAGAAGCTTTTCATGGTGATTCCAGGGCCAAAGCATCAAGATACACATTGCCTAGCCCATGGATGGAATTTTGAGAGCAAGTCAACATGAAGATGAAGATCATCAAGAAGACTTAGGTATCCATAGTTTAGATAGTGTGTTTTTAGATCATTTGTAAAGCTTAGTATAGTTGATATGCTCAAGTGCACAAACACACACAAGATTTATGTTTGGATTTTGTTTTCATGAATAGATTGATCAAAACAAAGTTTACATGGTTTATATGTATATTAGATGTGTTCAATATACATACATGCTTCATATCTTAAACAAACTTATTTTGACTTTCCTATTCATGTATTGAAAAATCAAGTTTGATAAAAATACAAGTGTTGGTTTTAATAAAATTTGCAAGACTCAAAAATGAATTGATATGATTGATATATGTCTTGAAATTTTTATCACTTGTTTATGTTTCAATATAAAACGTTAAGTTTAAAAAAGTTTGTGATTTTTAGAAGACTTAAAAGATTTTTCAAAATATTTTTAAACTGTTTTTCTGACCCAAATTTCTGTTCCAGGCTTCAATCACTCGACTAGTCAGCTGACTTAGTCGACTTGGGTGAAGTCGGTTGACCGGGCCGGTCGACCGACGTGCACCAATCTGTGCACGTTTGGCAGACTTTGGACGGTCGACCGTCCAGGTCGACCGGGTCTGAGAGCAGAGCTCTCTGTTTGTTTGGGTCGACCGGGCCGGTCGACCGTGGTTGCCCAACGGTCACATTTCTGACCGTTGGCGGTCGAACGGGACGGTCGACCGTTAGCCTGTCAGGCTGCCACATCAGCCTAACGGCTAGTTTTCTGTTTGGGCTATAAATACCCCAACTCTTGGGGGTTTAGCTAAGATTTTTAGAGCTAAAAATTCCTGACTTCTTCAGTGTTTTAAATAAGTTTTGAAAAGAGTTTTTGTGCTAAAAAGATTTCATCTTATTTGTTTTAGGTTTTTGAAAAAATCAAAGAAAAGAGTATTTTGGGAGATTATCTTGGCTTTTATTTTCTATCATTTACAAGAGTTTTCCCAAATAGTTTTTCTTTGTTGCTTGTTTTCCAAACACCTAGTTTCCACACTTGAGCTTATCTTCTATCCTAATCTATTAGGATCTTTTTTATGGAAAAGAGAAAAGAAAGAGAGATTGTTTGTGGTTGAAAGAAACCACTTGTTGTACACCCTTGATTTTGTTGTATCCCTCTTTGGTAGAGGAGATCGGGTGATTGGTTTGCTCCCTCTAGTGAGAGGTGGAGTTTGACTTGTAAACCCTCTTCGGTAGAGGTGTTGGTTGTTGGTTGTTTGGCTACGGGCCTACCCCTCGGTTGTGAGGCGATGTTTGAGAGAGGAGTTCGGTACTCCTTGTGTTGTAACAAACCTCTTAGGTAGAGGTTCCCTCGGTGGGAGTATAGTGGATTAGAAATCCTTCTCGGTGAAGGCGGGGACGTAGAGCTAGGGGCTCGAACCTCGTAACATATCTTTGTGTTTGCGTTTGATCCATTGTTTCTTAACTCTCTCTCTTGTTTATTTGTGCAAAGCATCATTCATATCATATCATCATACTTGCTTGTGTTGCCTTGCATTATTTCAAATTGCTATTCATTCTTATATGCTTGGCTTGATTGTGTGTGTGCCTAACTTATACTTAACCAACAAGAGCTTCACATAGCACCTCAACCCATTCAAGGGGAATCAAGAGGAGTTAGTCCAGAGCCCTTCACGGGGAATTCGGCTACACTTGTTGTGTTGTATTAAGTTTGTGCAAGATTTGCATTAGCTTCCGCATTTAGCGCATTTAGTTCTTAGATTAGCATTAATACCTATTCACCCCCCCTCTAGGTGTTTTTCAATTGGTATCAGAGCTAGTGCTCCTGATACTTAGGCTTAACATCCTAGGAGTGAGATCCATTTGTTTGCTAATCTTGTTTGCATTTGCTTGTTTGCACACATATAGTTTACATCCATGGACTTCATGACCCCACCTATGTATGACCCTTCCAACATTCTTGTTTGGAAGACTAGGATGTCCATTTTCCTTCAAACCCTAGGTTATAAGGTTCACCTTGCCATTACCAAGGAATCCTTCCTTAGTGATAGTAAGCATATAGGGGCTAATGCACAAGCCCTTGAGGCTATTATCTTTTACGTGTTTCTAACATTGATTCCGCCTTTGCAGTGTGGAATTTGTTTACAACCACCAACACCTCCAAACTTCAAGTGCAAATCCAAGAAGAGGAATCTAGTGGAGAATCCGAGCCACTACAATGCCATATGATCTAAGGGAATGACTCCCTTGAGGTACACTCGGAAACCCACTTAGATGATGATGATAATGCTAGTTCTTCAAATGATTATGTTGATCCTCATGCTTTAAATGAAGAACTATCTATTGTATGTGAAAAACTAATAGAAAAATATAATGTTTTGAAAAAGAAGACTTTTGCTTTAAATAAAGAAAATGAAAAATTGTCTTCTAAATTTAACAATGTTTTGCAAGAAAAGGTTGAGGTCTATAATGAAAGGGATTCATTGAGATCTCAATTAGAACTTGCACTTAAAGAAAATGAGTTTTTAAAATCTAAAAATGATTGCCATGTTATTTTGAAGAAAAATGAAAATTTGTCTTCAAAAGTTGATTTTTTTTAAAGGAGAATGTTGCTTTGAAAAACAAAATAATTTCTATTTCAAATGATTTAAATGTTTGTTTAGAGAAAAATATTGTTTTACAAAATAAGATTGATGCTCATGTTTGCCATGCTAGGGTAGTATCACACACTTCACCCATTGCATGCTCCACTTCCTCTTTGATTGAAAATGATATAAATTTAATTAAGAAGAAAATGGATTGTTTGGGCTCCACTATGAGCCAATGTGCCATGAACCACTCACGTTTGGAAACCTTGGTTCGAAAGAAATTATAACGCCCCGATCCCACGGATACGGAGACGTCACTGCGACGTATATACGCAGGTCAGAAAGTGCCCCACGTATATACGCTAAGCAATAAGTACAACAAGGATCAGAGTACACGACTAAGCGTGGTATCCATACATGTGCCAACTGAAAAGTACAACTACAAAGCTATCACAGGATATGATAAAGTATACACATTACATGTGTATTACATCACAACCAAGTCCAAAAGTAAAAGATACAATATAAACACAAAAAAGCTCACGAGTTGGATGAAGATCCCGTGAGTCAAAACGGATAGGTCTGGCACGAAGAACAGGAACTAATCTGCCTGCTCACTAAAGAAAGCTTGATCCTCTGTGGATGGCTCCACTTCGATCCAAGCCTCAGAACCTGAATATGCAAATCCAAGGGGTCAAGACCTCATAACAAAAATCATGCTACAGCCAAATGGCTAAGAGACATAAATAAGTAAGAGGGAACAATAAGATAAATATCAATCAGTAGGTAATGAAAGCATAAAGAGTAAGAGTCTGAATACAATAGATCCACAGTTAACGCCTTATTATTATTACTTGTCTTACTATGATATCTAGCTATGTGACCCAGCGTCCCAGCTCACATAGATCCATATCCTAGTAAAGCAAGGTTGTTATTGGAAACCAGCGGTTTTATCGACGAACTATGTTTACAGTGGATCCCGTACATGCCCGGATAACGGTCCAGGATTGTTCCGTTGCTTGGTGACGGAAGCCAGCCGCTAGGCTAACAGGAGGGACTTATGTATGCCCTTTATCATGATAGTATTCTGGAAGAGGGAGCAAGCACTCCCCTCGGTCCCCTGGTGGCCCACAGGTCAGACCGGAACATGAGTTGCACAACATTCCTAAAACCACTGTAAACACGAACACATATCGATATCCACATGTTTTCCCCCGACCCAATATAAGTTGGTCCATTTTATGCAAAAGTCAAGTGTATCATGCTTGGTTCAAGTGATGGCATGATAAGTGGTGATATCCATTTATTAACAAGTTATGGAATGAGACTACACAATGATAAGTCATGAAGCGGAAATATATAATAACAAGTTATGGTGTAATATGAAGTAAGATCCATCAAGTAACATGTCACGAGGTGTCAGTCATGAAGCACAAGTAACAATAATACATAGCACATGAACCAATGATAAGATCCAAATTCAGAAAAGAAATCAACTAAGACAAACAGTCAGAATTAGTCGACTAGGAGGAATGGTTAGTCGACTAATAGGGGTCTTAAGTCGACTAACAGTTAGGATTAGTCGACTAAAACTGGGTTCCAGAGAGTTGGATTCTGGTTTCAGGAAAAGTTAGTCGACTAGGTGGAAAGGGTAGTCGACTAACAGTGACTACAAGTCGACTAACAGATACTTAAGTCGACTAAATTGGGATACAGAGAGTTGATGTTGTATTTCAGGAAAAAGTAGTCGACTAGGGAGGAAATGTTAGTCGACTAATAAGGGTCTCTAGTCGACTAACAGTCTGAATTAGTCGACTAAAACTGTGTTCCAGAAAAGGTTACGTCTCAAAATAGATGGGTTAGTCGACTAATACCTAGGTCAAGTCGACTAATCGTGGGGAAACAGAATACAGAACAGAATTTCTGATGGTTGTGTTTGATGTCTAAAAAACATGATTTTGAAGATGTAAATATACAAAATATGAGAACACAAGTGTGCTAGGAATTAGACAAGTCTTGGTGAGTAAAAATACTCACTTGGATTGGTTAATCGAAGCTTTACGAGTTCCGAAAAGGTTGTTGTCGACAATATCACCAACTTGATCCTTGGCGATGTTGCGGACGATCCCAATCCAAAGAAGTGGTGGTTGCTTGAGATGGAGGAGAAGATGACCTAGGTGATGTTTTGGAGTTAGGGTTTGAGTTGAGGTTGAGGTGGAGGAGGAGATGGTGAAGGCTAATTCTTTGTTGAAGTGAAGAAAAAGAGTAATAGAAATGTAAAGGAAAGTTTATATAGGATTGTGATTTTGTAAAGGAGGTGTAAATAAAGTAATTGAGAGGGGGTTTTGTGTAAATAGGGGAGGGGATGAGTGTCCCTCTTCTTGGCCACTTGGCCGGCCATGGGGGAGAGAGAGAGAGAGATGCATTAATTGAGGAAGTAGGTGGGAGTGAGTGGAGATTGTAATTTTGGGAAAATTTGGAATTTTGAAAATAGAAAAACTTGTGGTTGTGGAGGAAGGAAGGAAATAAGAAAAAGGAAAAGGAAAGGAAATTATAAATGAAAATATTTTCTCTTGGATTTAAAAATGAAAAGACAAATTCCCGGGTTTAAGTCGAGGATGCGGAAAACGTTTCGGAAAATACCGAAATCGTCCGAAATTCAAGTATCTCGGAACGACTCGTAAATTTTACCAAAAATCAAGAATAATATATGAAGACTCATAGTGAAATCAGTTTGAAGAAATACTTTATGGTTTTAAAACTAAAAATCCCGAATCAGTTATCTACCGACTCCGTTGGAATTTTCATAAATTCATAAAATTCTCAGAAAAAGTATTTAAATAGAAAATATAATTCTAAGAAATAAAGTCTAAAGGACCTTCTAGAAATTCCTAACTGTTTGTGAATTAAAAATCCGAGAATCGATCAGCGGCACTGGTCGACACCGGTTTTGAAAAATATTTAATTAAATTCAGGAAAATTCCAGAAAATCATAGAAAATATATAATATTGGAAAATGATTTTAAAACTGAAATCGGTCAAATACAGGAAGTAAATCGAAAAAATACGATCGAAAAACTGAATACGCAACTAAGTACGTATTCCGGGAACGGGGTATTACAATCCACCCACCTTACAAAAATTTCATCCTCGAAATTTAAGAAAGTGAAAGGTAACAGCAAAGAAGGATAACCGTAGAGAAGGATAGAAAGGAAAGAGTTTTACCAATCAAGAAGTGAAGAGTTGAGGGTAACGCTCACGGATAACATCCTCTCGTTCCCACGTGGCCTCTCCTGGTGCATGTCTGTTCCAAGACACCAACACTAATGGTATTGCCTTATTCTTCAATGTCTTGACACTTCTGTCCAAAATGGCCATCGTTGCTCTTGGTATGACAAATCCGGTTGTAGTTCCAGTTCGGAGTGATCCAGGATATGACTATCATCCTTCACATACTTCCTCAGCTGAGATACGTGGAATACATTGTGAACTCCGTCCAAAGATGGCGGTAACGCCAACCTGTAAGACACATCTCCCACTCGGTCCAAGATCTCGAATGGGACGATATATCTCGGACTAAGCTTTCCACGAGTACCGAACCGGATTACTCCTTTTGTAGGTGATATCTTCAAAAACACATGATCTCCAGTCTGGAATTCCAATGGCCTTCTCAGTGTGTCTGCCCAACTCTTCTGCCGACTCTGTGCTGCCCTGAGGTGATCTGTGATAATCCTGACTTTATCTGTTGTCTGAATCAGGATCTCTGGTCCCAAAAGTCTTCTCTCACCGACTTCATCCCAACAAATCGGTGACCTACATTTCCTTCCATACAATGCTTCAAATGGTGCCATCTTGATACTTGCCTGATAGCTGTTATTATAAGAAAATTCAGCCAAGTGTAGATGGTCTTCCCATGATCCCTGGAATTCAATCATGCAAGCCCGCAACATGTCTTCAAGAATCTGGATAGTCCTTTCAGATTGTCCGTCTGTCTGAGGATGATATGAAGTACTGAATTTCAGACGAGTCCCTAGACTTTCTTGGAGGCTTTCCCAGAAATGAGATCTGAATCTGGTGTCTCTGTCTGATACAATACTAACTGGAACTCCATGCAGACGAAACTATCTCCTTCATGTACTTGTCTGCCAGAACCTCTGTTGTCTGACCTACCCTGAATGGTATGAAGTGAGCTGATTTGGTGAGGCGATCAATGATTACCCACACAGCATTATTACCTTTAGGACTGCGAGGCAATGCCGTGACAAAATCCATGGTGATGTGCTCCCACTTCCACTCAGGTATCGGTAAAGGTTGTAGAAGTCCAGCTGTCCTCTGATGCTCTATCTTTATCTGCTGACAAACCAAGCACTTGGGAACATACTGGGCTATATCCCTCTTCATAGCATTCCACCAAAACTGCTTCTTCAAGTCTTGATACATCTTGTTTCCCCCTGGGTGTATGGAATATGCTGAACTGTGTGCTTCTGCTAGAATCTTCTGCCGAACTTCTCCTTGGGGAACACAAATCCTGCTGCCAAAATATAATGCACCATCCGGATGAATACTGATATCAGTCCTCAATCCAGCCTCTACTTGAGCTCGGAATTGCTGTAATCTGGGGTCTTCCTTTTGAGCTTCCTTGATCTCATCTATCAATGTTGACTGAATCTGCAAGGTCATGAACTGTCCTGCCTTATCAACTCCTTGTACCAACATTAAGTCCAATCTGATGATGTCTTGAATCAACTCCTTCTGCTGAGTAAGTTGGACAAGCACTCTATTCTCTGGCTTCCTGCTCAGTGCATCCGGTACTGTATTGACCTTGCCTGGATGATATTGCAAGTCAATATCATAGTCCGCCATCAGCTCCAGCCACCGCCTCTGCCTCATGTTCAACTCCTTCTGTGAGAAAATATACTTGAGGCTCTTGTGATCCGTGTATATCAACACCTTATCTCCCAGAAGATAATGCCTCCAGATCTTCAAGGCAAATATAACAGCTGCTAGCTCCAAGTCATGAGTTGGGTAATTCCGCTCATGAGTCTTCAGTTGCCTGGATGCATAAGCTATGACATGATCATGTTGCATAAGTACACACCCCAGGCCTTTTCCTGATGCATCACTGAATATGACCATCCCTCCTCTTCCTGAGGGAGTCTTCAAGATTGGAGCTGAAATGAGCCTCTGCTTCAGTTGCTCAAAAGCTGCAGTACATTCCTCTGTCCATATGTACCTTTCTCCTTTCCGGGTGAGCTTGGTCAACGGGGCTGCAATCCTAGAGAAATCTTGGACAAAGCGTCGGTAATATCCGGCTAGTCCCAGAAAACTCTTAATTTCAGTCACCGTCTTCGGAATTGGCCAGTCCTTCACTGCCTGGACTTTGCTAGGATCAACTGAAATTCCTTCCGCTGAAACTATGTGTCCAAGGAAGGCCATACTGTCCAACCAAAAGTCACACTTGCTCCTCTTAGCATGAAGCTGCTCCTGCTGGAGAGTCTGCAATACAATCCTCAAGTGTTCTGCATGCTCCCTGTTGCTCTTTGAATAGATCAAGATGTCATCTATAAAAAACAACTACAAACTGATCCAAATAGGGCGAGAACACTCTGTTCATCAAATCCATGAAAACTGAAGGGGCATTGGTGACTCCGAAAGGCATAACTAGAAACTCATAGTGGCCATAACGGGTCCTGAATGCCGTCTTCGGAACATCCTCTTTCCTCACCCTAAGCTGATGGTAACCCGACTGTAAATCTAGTTTAGAGAATACTCGGGCTCCATGAAGCTGATCAAACAGATCATCAATCCTTGGTAAGGGATACTTGTTCTTGATGGTAACTTTGTTCAATTCTCTATAATCAATACAAAGCCTTTTACCACCATCCTTCTTATTTGCCAATAATACTGGAGCTCCCCATGGCGAAGTACTTGGCCGAATCAATCCCTTGTCAGAGTATTCCTGCAGCTGCTTCTTCAGAATCTCTAACTCCGTCGGTGCCATCCTGTACGGAGCCTTGGATATAGGAGCTGTTCCAGGCACAGTATCAATAGAAAACTCAATCATCCTTTCAGGTGGCAGTCCTGAGATCTCAGCAAACACTCCTGGAAATTCATCCCACACCGGTACTCCTTTCTGAACCTCCGAAGTAGTCAACCGAGTCTTTCTCTTGGTAGACTTCACTTCTCCACTGAATTGGAATTCCGGTTGAAGAGGGATTCTGAAAATAATCTTCTTCTCCCTACAGTCAATAACTGCATAATATTGACTGAGCCAGGTCATGCCTAAGATTATGTCGTACCCTTTGGTGTCTAGTACGAGCATATCTATGGCCAAGGTCTTATCACAAAGTTCTACTGGACAGTCAGCACAAACTCTAGAAGATATGACTACTCCATTCCCTGTACTAATCTTCCATTTGTGGTCTAAAGATTTAACAGGTATGGAATGCAATGCCACAAAATGATCTGAGATAAAACAATGTGAAGCACCTGAATCGAAGAGGGCTAAAACAGGTTTAGAATGCACCCTGATATTACCTGTTATCACCTCCTCAGAAGTCTCAGCCTCTACTTCTGTCAAATTGAAGGCTTGACCCCTTCCACGCCCTGCAGCAGTCCTAGCTCCTCTCTGGACTGGGCGAATAGCTTGCTGTGGAGGAGGGGGAGGAACTCTCCTGATCATCGGTCCCTGATTCCTCTGTCCCGGTGGCCCTGGAAGTGCTCTCTGTCCATTCGGTCCCTGCAGTGCTGGCAAAGCTTGGCCGGCTATCCCCATTCTCCTGTGTGGACAGGCTTCTATGGAATGGTCTCGGGAACCACACACCAAGCATAATCCATTTGCCCTACGGCAAGTCTGTCGAATGTGGCCTGGCTTCTGACAATAACTGCAGAAAGAAAGTGGTTGAGCCGTCTGGTAAGGAGCTGGTCGGAATGGTTGCCTCATAGCCTGAACCTTCGCTGCTCTGTATGGGCCTCCTCTTCCCATAGGTGGAAATGGCCTCTTCATGGCTTGGTTCCTCATCTGGTTCTCTTGCTTCTTCTCTAGCCCACGCTCCACCTCTCGAGCTATGGTGAGAACCTCTGAATAAGTCTTCAGCTGCTGGGGCATTAAGAAGACCTGGATGTCCATCTGCAAGCCCTGCTGAAACCTACTAGCCCGCTTCTCCTCATCAGTTACCATGTACGGAGCAAAGCGGCTAAGTCTGAGAAATTCCGCGGCATACTCATCCACGGATCTATTCCCTTGCTGAAGTCTGATGAACTGCTCTTCCATGTCCTTCTGAGCAGTGACAGGGAAGAATCTGCTATAAAAGCTCTTGGAGAATGTGTCCCAGGTGACAGGCTTCTCCAATCTGGCCTCCTCAGCTAGCCACCAAGTTCTGGCTATATCCTTCAATTGAATCTTAGCAACCTCCACCTGATTCTCCTTTGGAACTCGAGCTGCATTCAATAAGTCTGTGGTGTCTGTCAGCCATTGCTCAGCATCCAGGGGTTTCTCTTCACCCGTGAATATGGCTGGTTGTAGCCGTCTGAAGTCTGAAACATTCCCCGACTCTGTTCCTTTGGAGCTGCTAACTCTTGCGAAGAAGTTCCGTCTGTTGCTGCTGGTTCTCCATCATCGTCTGAATGACCTTCAGAATATCGACATTCTCTCCCGTGGGTCCATTTGATGTTTGTCCAGAGTGGTTTCGTCCCGTCCTTCTCTCCATACCGAATTGGGATAAGATAACTGGAATTTGGAAACAATTGGAAGGAGTTTAGGACACAAGGAAAGGAATCAAGAAGGGATCAAGAAGGACTAGATAACTTTGTACATTGTAGTTGGCAATAGCAAATTTCATTAATTTGCTACTTGATTGTACTATAGGTGTGAGAGCCTAGGCTCTGATACCAACCTGTAACGCCCCGATCCCACGGATACGGAGACGTCACTGCGACGTATATACGCAGGTCAGAAAGTGCCCCCACGTATATACGCTAAGCAATAAGTACAACAAGGATCAGAGTACACGACTAAGCGTGGTATCCATACATGTGCCAACTGAAAAGTACAACTACAAAGCTATCACAGGATATGATAAAGTATTACACATTACATATGTATTACATCACAACCAAGTCCAAAAGTAAAAGATACAATATAAACACAAAAAAGCTCACGAGTTGGATGAAGATCCCATGAGTCAAAACGGATAGGTCTGGCACGAAGAACAGGAACTAATCTGCCTGCTCACTAAAGAAAGCTTGATCCTCTGTGGATGGCTCCACTTCGATCCAAGCCTCAGAACCTGAATATGCAAATCCAAGGGGGTCAAGACCTCATAACAAAAATCATGCTACAGCCAAATGGCTAAGAGACATAAATAAGTAAGAGGGAACAGTAAGATAAATATCAATCAGTAGGTAATGAAAGCATAAAGAGTAAGAGTCTGAATACAATAGATCCACAGTTAACGCCTTATTATTATTACTTGTCTTACTATGATATCTAGCTATGTGACCCAGCGTCCCAGCTCACATAGATCCATCCTAGTAAAGCAAGGTTGTTATTGGAAACCAGCGGTTTTATCGACGAACTATGTTTACAGTGGATCCCGTACATGCCCGGGATAACGGTCCAGGATTGTTCCGTTGCTTGGTGACGGAAGCCAGCCGCTAGGCTAACAGGAGGGACTTATGTATGCCCTTTATCATGATAGTATTCAGGAAGAGGGAGCAAGCACTCCCCTCGGTCCCCTGGTGGCCCACAGGTCAGACCGGAACATGAGTTGCACAACATTCCTAAAACCACTGTAAACACGAACACATATCGATATCCACATGTTTTCCCCCGACCCAATATAAGTTGGTCCATTTTATGCAAAAGTCAAGTGTATCATGCTTGGTTCAAGTGATGGCATGATAAGTGGTGATATCCATTTATTAACAAGTTATGGAATGAGACTACACAATGATAAGTCATGAAGTGGAAATATATAATAACAAGTTATGGTGTAATATGAAGTAAGATCCATCAAGTAACATGTCACGAGGTGTCAGTCATGAAGCACAAGTAACAATAATACATAGCACATGAACCAATGATAAGATCCAAATTCAGAAAAGAAATCAACTAAGACAAACAGTCAGAATTAGTCGACTAGGAGGAATGGTTAGTCGACTAATAGGGGTCTTAAGTCGACTAACAGTCAGGATTAGTCGACTAAAACTGGGTTCCAGAGAGTTGGATTCTGATTTCAGGAAAAGTTAGTCGACTAGGTGGAAAGGGTAGTCGACTAACAGTGACTACAAGTCGACTAACAGATACTTAAGTCGACTAAATCTGGGATACAGAGAGTTGATGTTGTATTTCAGGAAAAAGTAGTCGACTAGGGAGGAAATGTTAGTCGACTAATAAGGGTCTCTAGTCGACTAACAGTCTGAATTAGTCGACTAAAACTGTGTTCCAGAAAAGGTTACGTCTCAAAATAGATGGGTTAGTCGACTAATACCTAGGTCAGTCGACTAATCGTGGGGAAACAGAATACAGAACAGAATTTCTGATGGTTGTGTTTGATGTCTAAAAAACATGATTTGAAGATGTAAATATACAAGATATGAGAACACAAGTGTGCTAGGAATTAGACAAGTCTTGGTGAGTAAAAATACTCACTTGGATTGGTTAATCGAAGCTTTACGAGTTCCGAAAAGGTTGTTGTCGACAATATCACCAACTTGATCCTTGGCGATGTTGCGGACGATCCCAATCCAAAGAAGTGGTGGTTGCTTGAGATGGAGAAGATGACCTAGGTGATGTTTTGGAGTTAGGGTTTGAGTTGAGGTTGAGGTGGAGGAGGAGATGGTGAAGGCTAATTCTTTGTTGAAGTGAAGAAAAAGAGTAATAGAAATGTAAAGGAAAGTTTATATAGGATTGTGATTTGTAAAGGAGGTGTAAATAAAGTAATTGAGAGGGGGTTTGTGTAAATAGGGGAGGGGATGAGTGTCCCTCTTCTTGGCCACTTGGCCGGCCATGGGAGAGAGAGAGAGAGATGCATTAATTGAGGAAGTAGGTGGGAGTGAGTGGAGATTGTAATTTTGGGAAAATTTGGAATTTTGGAAAATAGAAAAACTTGTGGTTGTGGAGGAAGGAAGGAAATTAAGAAAAGGAAAGGAAAGGAAATTATAAATGAAAATATTTTCTCTTGGATTTAAAAATGAAAAGACAAATTCCCGGGTTTAAGTCGAGGATGCGGAAAACGTTTCAGAAAATACCGAAATCGTCCGAAATTCAAATATCTCGGAACGACTCGTAAATTTTATCAAAAATCAAGAATAATATATGAAGACTCATAGTGAAATCCGTTTGAAGAAATACTTTATGTTTTAAAACTAAAAATCCCGGAATCAGTTATCTACCGACTCCGTTGGAATTTTCATAAATTCATAAAATTCTCAGAAAAAGTATTTAGATAGAAAATATAATTCTAAGAAATAAAGTCTAAAGGACCTTCTAGAAATTCCTAACTGTTTGTGAATTAAAAATCCGAGAATCGATCAGCGGCACTGGTCGACACCGGTTTTGAAAATATTTAATTAAATTCAGGAAAATTCCAGAAAATCATAGAAAATATATAATATTGGAAAATGATTTTTAAAACTGAAATCGGTCAAATACAGGAAGTAAATCGAAAAAATACGATCGAAAAACTGAATACGCAACTAAGTACGTATTCCGGGAACGGGGTATTACAGAAATAAGTTCCATCCTTTATGCATGCACACCATCCACGGCACACGCATGCTCCTCACGGACACCATCACAAGTATGCTCATGTGTACACATGTACATATTGTGAACGTAAGGGCCACCTTGCTAAATTTTGCTATGATAGATTAAATGTTTCAAATTTAGCAAAGAAGTTTGTTTGGATTAGAGAAGGTACTAACCCCTGGACCCAATAAGATATGGGTACTAAAGACCACCCCTCCTTTGTTTAATGTAGGTGTGGGCTCTCACATGACGTGAGAGTAGCGGCTGAAAAGTCACCTAGAGGGGGGGTGAATAGGTGACAATGCTAATCTAGTGAACTTAATGCGGAAATTAAAAACTTAATGCAAATACACTCAAGTGTGATCAACAATGATGCACACACAACCAAGCCAAGCAATATGAATGAGCAATATAAGTAGAAATGCAAGGCACAAAGTAAGAGAGAGATAGAGAGCCAATAGATCAAACGCAAACACCAAGATATGTTCTCGAGGTTCGAGCACCCAGCTCTACATCCCCGCCTTCGACACACGAAGGATACCCACTAGCTCGTCCACCTAGGACCCTTTACAAAGAGTACCCAACTCCTCTCTTTACAACCTCCTCCTTGAGGCACAAATCCAAGCCAACCAACACAACCTCCTCCTTGAGGCAAACTCCAACAATCACAACCTCCTCCTTGAGGCTAATTCCAAACCAATACAACAAACTCCCAATCACCAACCAATATAAGGATCACCTCTCAACTAGAGGGATACAACCCAAAGCACAAAGCTAAGAAAAGATTGGGTTACAACTTGGTGGTCACAACAACAACCACAAACAACTTCTTCTTCCACACAAATAACCTATAGATATAGATAGTAGATTTTTGCTCAAGTGTGGAGAAAACCAAGGGATTTGAAACCAGCAACTCAAAGAAAATCTTTGGGAAATAAGAAGAGACCAAGATAGAGAATTCAATTCAAAAGCTTTTCCCAAAACCCTTTTCTTTGATTTTTCAAACCCTAATGAAAACACCAAAAAGATTGTTCAATTTGAATCAAAAACCTATTTTGATTGCAGCAAAAACACCAGAGAGTATGGAAAAATTCGCACCAAAAATCTTAGAGAAAAACTCTTGCAAATGGGGTATTTATAGGCAATTATCAGAAAATAGCCGTTGACAGAAATTTAGCCAAAATTGCCCTCCGGTCGACCGGGACGGTCGACCGCCCAACGGTCAAATTTTGAACTGTTGTGGCTACCGGTCGACTACCTCGGTCGACCGAAAATACCTGAGAGCAAACAGCTCTCTGTCGGTCGACCGCTTCGGTCGACCGGCTGCAGTGTCAGCCTGCGTGCACGTATCCGTGCACGTCAGTCGACCGGAACGGTCGACTGGCTTCTTTGTTGCGGTCGACCGTACCGGTCGACCGGCGAAGCCTGGCAGACAAAAACAGGTCTGAAATCTGGGGAAAAATATTATAATAAATCCCACAAAATCTCTAAAATTTCACAGAAATAGTTTTATCATTTTATATTGAAATACAAACTTGTGTTAAAAATCCTAACACAAATTTCAAACATATTTGTCTATTTTTGTGTCATAGAAATTTTGCCAAAAATCAAAAACCGTATTTTCTAAAACCTTGTATTTTGAATAGAAAATACACATTGTCTAAAACTCATCCATGATACAAAAATATGATATTTAAACACTTTGAAGCATATGGTATATGAATAGAAGTTCAATATACAAGAAACATATATATATCATGATTTTTGTCATTAAGTCTAAAAATATGTTTTGTTGTAAATACCAAAACATAAAACACATGGAATAGATTATCAAACAAAGTTTGTCTAAACAATTGAAGCATGCATGTATATAGAACAAATCTAATATACATAAACCATGTAAACTTGTTTTGATAAAAAATCTATTCATGAAAACCAAGATCGGTTAAACCTAAAACCGAAAATCAAAACATGAAAGGTGTGTGTTGTGAACTTGAGCTTATCATACTATTCTAATCTTTACAATTAGGATCTAAACCCAAACTAAAACTATGGATACCTAAGTCTTCTTGTAGAGCGCAATCTCCAAGCTAGAGTGCAATCTCCAAGTCGGCTCGATCCAAAAACTCTTGATTCACCGAGCAAGTGCAATGTATGATCTTTGACGCTTGGGCTCTTGAATCACATGTGCAAGCTTCCAAATCATCTTGTTGAAGCTAAACACCAACTAATATCTTAGTTAATGATCTGAAACTAAAATCACAAGATTATTAGTACTCATAACTACATGAGTTAATCATCATCAAAACTAGAGTGGAAGGCCTTTGGGCCAACAATCTCCCCCTTTTTGATGATGACAAAACTCATGGAGTTATATATGCATGGATTAAAGTAAAACTTCAAAGAAGCTCCCCCTTAACTCATGCATAGGAATAAACAAACAATAAGATGCATATAAACAAGGTTCTTGACATAAAATGAATATGCATATGAAACATGCTCTTGATTCCAATTAAAACAAAACAAATAATCTTACCAAACAAAACTCTTGATACTAATAAAAACAAAACTCATAATGCTCTTGATACCAATGGATATTAATAAAATAAAACTCATAATGCTCTTGATACCAATGGGGATGAAATGAATATAAAACTGAAAACTCATGCATATCAACTCCAAATTCTTCTCCCCCTTTTTGTCAATCATCAACAAAGGGGTAAAAACAAAATAGATATGAATTCTTCTCCCCCTAAATATATGAAACAAAGAATCAATAAACTACTTCAAGGGGTGACACAAAATGATACCAATTGAAATTAAAACATATACATGATACCAATTAAAAAGTGTGTCAATTGAAAATGATGGTCATTAAAAAAAATCAAGCTTATCATAAACAAAATTTGAGATATCTTGAAGCACAAATAAATCATCTATATATGTATGTAAGAAAAAGATACCAATTAAAATTGATACTATATGAAGTGTAAGCATACATATATAAAACAAAACATATATGAGTATACAAAAGGATGTCAAGATTGATACCAATTGAAAGAATTCAATGATACCAATTGAAACAACAATAAGATCACGTGTATATCTCATAACAACTACCACCCAATCATGTGCAAGTTAAAAATGATTTTCATTATAAAGCATACATGAACATGATCTCCCATCCAACCACCCTTAAAGGTAGGGGTTTTCAAAATAGATTTGAAATTATAGTTCGTTTGAAAACTACTACCAACGAAGAATATCACAACTAGTTATATGAATCAACTAGTACGAGATCCTTCAAACAATGGACAAAACCAAGAGATATTTCATGAAACATGAAAATCACATGATCACTGAACACTCAAAAACCATATAGCACAATTTATACTCATGAAAACTAAGTCATGAGAAAACATTAAATAAGGTGAGTGTACAAGTATTGTGAGAAACATATCAACATGAAAATCAAGCTCAATAGTAAAAACATGAAACTCATCTAAGATGTGAAATCACCTATAGAAATCATCTTAAAAACATGATATTCATCATAAATGTGAAATCACCTAAAAACATGAAAATCATCAAAACATGATTTAAACTTCAAGGCATATGTATGTCATGTACAAACTAAAGTATACATACATATCCTAAACACAATGAGTCCACAATAGTATATGCATGAAGGCACGTGGCTCAAGGATGTATATGTATAATCAATAGTTAAGACAAGATAGACATATACATGAAGTTAAAACATATGATCATAAAATCATATCCAAAATGGGAATACAAGTTAGAATGCATGAATCATCAAAACTAGACTATACTAGCACATCTAATGGGTACAAATAGGCATCCAAGCACAAACATATATAAAGGTTATTTGTGGCCCATTCTATGTACAAGTATAACTCCTAGTTTTCATGAAAACTAACATCTAAGCATATATTCAAATCATAAAGCATAAACCAAGTCATAAATCAACAATTATTCTAAAAATGATCATTATGTAAATTCATATGCTAAAAGAATCAAGATATACATAATATCAAAACAATTGTGAAAAACACAAAATATGAACATCATATGATCATTGTGCGTATGCATGTACATTAGATTTAAAGCATACATGTTAGTTTAAACAAGGTGAGACACTAAATGTAGATTCCAAATGAAGCATGGGTGCTCAAGTAGCTAAACATGTACAACCTTAATCTAATAAACATAGCACAAGCATAATGAATCAAAACACAACATGCTATAAAAGGATGGACATAAAAAGCATGCAAATAAAAATGGGAGTTAGAGAATGATACCAAAACCGATGAAGGTGCATCTCTAGTTCTCCAAACACGGTGATCCTTCACCAAATCTCCTTGAGAGTGAAGCATCCAATTGGTTCTCCTTTTAGCTTAGAATGCATCCACCTCAAGGCACCAATGCCCTCACGTGACGCGAGAGCTCCCACCTACATCAAAAGTCAAGGAGGTGGATCTTGGTACCCATTTCTTTGTGGGTCCACGGGGGGTTAGTATCTTTTCTAACCCAAACATAATTAGTTGCTAAATTTTCATGATAAATGCGATCATAACAAAATCTAGCAAGGTGGCCTTTTCGACCACAATGTGTACATGTGTACACGTGAGCATACATATGATGGTGGTGATCATGAAAAGCATGTGTATGCCTAGATGGGTGTGCATGCAAGGTTGGAACTTGTTTCTTGCGAACCAAGGTTTCTAATCGTGTGTGATTCATGGCACAATGGCTCAAAGTGGAGCCCAAACTATCAACACTTTTCTTCAAAACAAGTATATCATTTTCAATGTTAGAAGATAAAGTGGAGCATGCAATAGGTGTGCTAGAACATGAAGCAACATTAGCATGGCAAACATCAATCTCTTTTTGCAAAGATTTATTTTTAATCAAAACCAAATCCAATTCTCTAGTAATTGAATCAATATCATTTTTCAAAGTAAGATTTTCTTTAAAAGTAAAATCCAATTTTGAAGATAAAATCTCATTGTGCTTTACAACATCATCACAATCATTTTTGTTTTTCAAAAATTCATTTCCTTTAAAGCAAGTTCAAGTTTAGATTTAAGTGAGTCACATTCACTTGCAATCTCTTCCTTCTCTTGCAAAACCAATTCAAAATTAGAGCATAAATCCTTTAATTCATTTTTCAAAACAAGATTATCATCTTTCAACAAATCATGTTCTTCTAACAAATTCTCAAGCTTTTGAACAAGTTCCACATTCAAAGTTGAACTTCAAAACAACCATGGCAATAGGAACTAGAGCTATCATCAATATGAGAATCCGATTGTACCTCAAGGGATTTCTTCCCTTGGACCATGAGGCATTGCTCTTCGGACTTTTCTCTTTAGATCTCCTCATCTTGTTAATTATCCTTGGAAGCTCGGGAGACGTCAAGATGCTCCAAACTGCAAAAGCCGAATCATAGTGATCAAAAATGGGTAAAAGAAATTCATTTAGAGATGCTCTAAGTGCTCTAAGTGCTAATGCATTGGCCTTCTTATGCTTGCTACTATTTGGGAGGGATTCTATGGTAATGGCTTGATAAACTAGATGACCTAGTGTTTTTAAATGCCTAGTCATGTCCACCTTCCAAGTATCAAGTCTAAAATGGTCAAACATAGGAGGGCTAGCCATGAGTGCAAACTAGTATGAGTGCAAATGAAAATGCAAGTGAAGATTAGCAAACCAAGATCTTACTCCTAGGTGGTTAAACCTAAATATCAGGAGCACTAGCTCTGATACCAATTGAAAAGTCACCTAGAGGGGGGGTGAATAGGTGACAATGCTAATCTAGTGAACTTAATGCGGAAATTAAAAACTTAATGCAAATATACTCAAGTGTGATCAACAAGTGATGCACACACAACCAAGCCAAGCAATATGAATGAGCAATATAAGTAGAAATGCAAGGCACAAAGTAAAGAGAGAGATAGAGAGCCAATAAATCAAACGCAAACACCAAGATATGTTCTCGAGGTTCGAGCACCCAGCTCTACATCCCCGCCTTCGACACACGAAGGATATCCACTAGCTCGTCCACCTAGGACCCTTTACAAAGAGTACCCAACTCCTCTCTTTACAACCTCCTCCTTGAGGCACAAATCCAAGCCAACCAACACAACCTCCTCCTTGAGGCAAACTCCAACAATCACAACCTCCTCCTTGAGGCTAATTCCAAACCAATACAACAAACTCCCAATCACCAACCAATACAAGGATCACCTCAACTAGAGGGATACAACCCAAAGCACAAAGCTAAGAAAAGATTGGTTACAACTTAGTGGTCACAACAACAACCACAAACAACTTCTTCTTCCACACAAATAACCTATAGATATAGATAGTAGATTTTTGCTCAAGTGTGGAGAAAACTAAGGGATTTGAAACCAGCAACTCAAAGAAAATCTTTGGGAAATAAGAAGAGACCAAGATAGAGAAATTCAATTCAAAAGTTTTTCCCAAAACCCTTTTCTTTGATTTTTCAAACCCTAATGAAAACACCAAAAAGATTGTTCAATTTGAATCCAAAAACCTATTTTGATTGCAGCAAAAACACCAGAGAGTATGAAAAAATTCGCACCAAAAATCTTAGAGAAAAACTCTTGCAAATGGGGTATTTATAGGCAATTATCAGAAAATAGCCGTTGACAGAAATTTAGCCAAAATTGCCCTCCGGTCGACCGGGACGGTCGACCGCCCAACGGTCAAATTTTGAACCGTTGTGGCTACCGGTCGACTGCCTCGGTCGACCGAAAATACCTGAGAGCAAACAGCTCTCTGTCGGTCGACCGCTTCGGTCGACCGGCTGCAGTGTCAGCCTGCGTGCACGTATCCGTGCACGTCAGTCGACCGGAACGGTCGACTGGCTTCTTTGTTGCGGTCGACCGTACGGTCGACCGGCGAAGCCTGGCAGACAAAAACAGGTCTGAAATCTGGGAAAAAATATTATAATAAATCCCACAAAATCTCTAAAATTCCACAGAAATAGTTTATCATTTTATATTGAAATACAAACTTGTGTTAAAAATCCTAACACAAATTTCAAACATATTTGTCTATTTTTGTGTCATAGAAATTTTGCCAAAAACCAAAAACCGTATTTTCTAAAACCTTGTATTTTGAATAGAAAATACACATTGTCTAAAACTCATCCATGATACAAAATATGATATTTAAACACTTTGAAGCATATGGTATATGAATAGAAGTTCAATATACAAGAAACATATATATATCATGATTTTTGTCATTAAGTCTAAAAATATGTTTTGTTGTAAATACCAAAACATAAAACACATGGAATAGATTATCAAACAAAGTTTGTCTAAACAATTGAAGCATGCATGTATATAGAACAAATCTAATATACATAAACTATGTAAACTTGTTTTGATAAAAAATCTATTCATGAAAACCAAGATCGGTTAAACCTAAAACCGAAAATCAAAACATGAAAGGTGTGTGTTGTGAACTTGAGCTTATCATACTATTCTAATCTTTACAATTAGGATCTAAATTCAAACTAAAACTATGGATACCTAAGTCTTCTTGTAGAGCGCAATCTCCAAGCTAGAGTGCAATCTCCAAGTCGGCTCGATCCAAAAACTCTTGATTCACCGAGCAAGTGCAATGTATGATCTTTGACGCTTGGGCTCTTGAATCAACATGTGCAAGCTTCCAAATCATCTTGTTGAAGCTAAACACCAACTAATATCTTGGTTAATGATCTGAAACTAAAATCACAAGATTATTAGTACTCATAACTACATGAGTTAATCATCATCAAAACTAGAGTGGAAGGCCTTTGGGCCAACAGCGGCACCTTGGAGTGGATGCGTTCCGTACTTAAAGGAGATTATTTGGATGCATCACTTTCAAGGGAGGTTTGATGGAGATGACCATCATGTTTTGGAGATAAGGAGAGTTGCTTCTTCGGTTTTGGTGACAATCCTTTACTCCCGTTTTAATTTACATGCTTTTCATGTCATTGATTTATAGCATGTCATGTTTTATTGTTCATTATGCCTATGTCATGTTTATTAGAATAGTGATGTACATATTTAGTTATTTGAGACACCCATGTTTATATGGATCTATCTTTAGTGTCCTCACCTTATTTTAAACTAATATGTATGTCCTAGATCTAATACACATGCATATACATAATGATCATATGGATGTTTATGATCTTGTTTTGATGCTTCATGTTTATGATACAAGTATATACCTACTCTTAATGATTTATATTGTGTTTTTATGTTTCATGATTTGATTACATGTTTAGATGTTAGTTTTTATTAGAACTAGTATATATACTTGTGCATATAGTGGGCCACAAATAAATCTATATTTGTTTGAGCTTGAATGCTTATTTGAACCCATTAGATGTGCCAGTATAATCTAGTTTTGATGATTCATACATTTTAAACTTGTATTCATATTTTGGATTTGTTTTATGATTGTGTGTTTCACTTCATGTATATGTTTGTATTGCCAAACTTTAAGATATACATGTATACCCCTTGAGTCATTTGCCTTTCATGCAAATCTATATATGGACTCAATTGTGTTTAGGGATATGTATGTATACTTATTGTGTTGACAATTCATACATATACCTTGAAATGAAATTTGTTTTAATGAAAATTTAGTTTTTCATGTTTCCATGTGTTTTTGTTTAACTTCTTGTATATGTCCATTTTATCCAAATTATTAGATATACATGAATATCCTTTTGAGCCACGTGTCTTCATGCATATATCTTAGTGGACTCGTTGTATTTGGATATGTATGTATACTTTAGTTTGTATAAGACATATATATACCTTGAAGATTAATAAGTCTTTATAAATTTCATATTTTCTTGTTTTAAGGAATAATTGAGCTTAATGAAAAATTTTCATGATTATGATCTACACATTTTATTTATACACTCATATTTATATTTGCTCGTGGTTTGTTTTCATGAGTCATATTTATGCCTAATTGAATTAGAGTGTTGATTATCTTGTGGATTTCATGTTTTATGAAAATTATTTTTAGTTTATTCCTTACTTGAAGGATTTCGTACTAGTTAACAAAAATTTTCATTTTAACTAGTTCGTATTCTTCATTTTGGTAGAGTTTTTCAAACCAAGCTTATTTCAAATCTATTTTTGAAAACCCTACCCTTTATGGGAGGATGGATGGGAGATCATGTTCATGTATGTTTTAAAATGAAAATCATTTAAAACTTGAACCTTGATTGGGAGGTATAGTAATATGATGTATACACTTGAACTTATTGTTATGTCAATTGGTATCATTGAACTCTTTCAATTGGTATCATTTTGATCTTTTTGTATACTCATATGTTTATTGTGTATGTATATTTTCAATTGGTATCATCTATTAGTAATTGGTACTCATTCTATTTTTCATACACATATGTTTTATGCTAGAGCTTGAACTTCAACTTTATTTCAATTGATTTAGTTTTCAATTGGTATCTTATTTCAAGCCTATGCATGTGTTTTGTTGGTATTTCATAAAGGGGAGAAAATTCGTTTTTCATATTTCAATTGGTATTTTCCTTTCACTCCCTTGCTTTACGATAAAAAAAATATATAAATAAATAGTTTAAATTGATATCATATTCTTAAAGAAAAATACTATCTTTTGATATAAAGATGTTTTGTGTTTTAAATTGGTATCTAAAAATACAAAAGTTTTGATTTATATTGACTATATGCAAGGAGAGCTTAACATCTCTTCTACATATAGATTCATGTTGAGTGTATCCTATATTGAGGAGCTTAACATCTCTTCTTTATGTGGTACACGTGTGTAGGGGGAGCTTCACATCTCCTCTTATGCATTACATAATGTGTGTTATGTGAATTAGGGCTTAACATCCCTCCTACATGTAATGCATATGTGTAGGGAAGCTAACTTAGCGTCTCCTCTTCATGAATGTATATAGCATATAACATTTATTGATCTTTGTTTACTTTCAATTGGTATCAAGATACTTCATTGACATATTTTCAATTGATATCCTAATTGATTGTCACCCCTTATTGACCTTGTTTTTGTTTTTAGACAAAAAGGGGGAGAACATTGTTTTATTGTTTTGATTGACAAAAAGGGGGAAAAAGATTTTTACCCCTCATTTATTGTTTTGATTGTTTACCCCTTTGTTGATGATTGACAAAAAGGGGATAATAATTTGTGATTTATATATGCATACTTATGTTTTTACATATATTAAGTTTATTGGTATCTAGAGCATCTAGTGTTTTTGTTAATGTTTTATTATTTTAATTGGTATCTAGAGCTTCTAGAATATGTTTATGTGTTTTATGCATGTTGATGCATACATGTTTATGTACATTCATTGCATATTTTTATTATTTGTTTATGCATGAGTTAAGGGGGAGCTTCTTTGAAGCTTAACTTTAATCCATGCATATATAACTCCATGAGTTTTGTCATCATCAAAAAGGGGGAGATTGTTGGCCCAAAGGCCTTCCACCCTAATTTTGATGATGATTAACTCATGTAGTTATGTTTACTAATATTCTTGTGATTTTAAGTTTCAGATCATTAGCAAGATATTAGTTGGTGATTAGCTTCAACAAAGGTGTTTAGAAGCTTTTCATGGTGATTCCAGGGCCAAAGCATCAAGATCACACATTGCCTAGCCCATGGATGGAGTTTTGGAGCAAGTCAACTTGAAGATGAAGATCATCAAGAAGACTTAGGTATCCATAGTTTAGATAGTGTGTTTTTAGATCCATTTGTAAAGCTTAGTATAGTTGATATGCTCAAGTGCACAAACACACACAAGATTTATGTTTGGATTTTGTTTTCATGAATAGATTGATCAAAACAAAGTTTACATGGTTTATATGTATATTAGATGTGTTCAATATACATACATGCTTCATATCTTAAACAAACTTATTTTGACTTTCCTATTCATGTATTGAAAAATCAAGTTTGATAAAAATACAAGTGTTGGTTTTAATAAAATTTGCAAGACTCAAAAATGAATTGATATGATTGATATATGTCTTGAAATTTTTATCACTTGTTTATGTTTCAATATAAAACGTTTAAACAAGTTTTGTGGATTTTTAGAAGACTTAAAAGATTTTTCAAAATATTTTTAAACTGTTTTTCTGACCCCAATTTCTGTTCCAGGCTTCAATCAGTCGACTAGTCAGCTGACCTAGTCGACTTGGGTGAAGTCGGTCGACCGGGCCGGTCGACCGACGTGCACAAATCTGTGCACGTTTGGCAGACTTTGGATGGTCGACCGTCCGGGTCGACCGAGTCTGAGAGCAGAGCTCTCTGTTTGTTTGGGTCGACCGGGCGGTCGACCGTGGTTGCCCAACGGTCACATTTCTGACCGTTGGCGGTCGACCGGGACGGTCGACCGTTAGCCTGTCAGGCTGCCACATCAGCCTAACGGCTAGTTTTCTGTTTGGGCTATAAATACCCCAACTCTTGGGGTTTTAGCTAAGATTTTTAGAGCTAAAAATTTCTGACTTCTTCAGTGTTTTAAACAAGTTTTGAAAAGAGTTTTTGTGCTAAAAAGATTTCATCTTATTTGTTTTAGGTTTTTGGAAAAATCAAAGAAAAGATATTTTGGGAGATTTATCTTGGCTTTCATTTTCTATCATTTACAAGAGTTTTCCCAAGTTGTTTTTCTTTGTTACTTGTTTTCCAAACACCTAGTTTCCACACTTGAGCTTATTTTCTATCCTAATCTATTAGGATCTTGTTTTGTGGAAAAGAGAAAAGAAAGAGAGATTGTTTGTGGTTGAAAGAAACCACTTGTTGTACACCCTTGATTTTGTTGTATCCCTCTTTGGTAGAGGAGATCGGGTGATTGGTTTGCTCCCTCTAGTGAGAGATGGAGTTTGGTTTGTAAACCCTCTTCGGTAGAGGTGTTGGTTGTTGGTTGTTTGGCTACGGGCCTACCCCTCGGTTGTGAGGCGGTGTTTGAGAGAGGAGTTCGGTACTCCTTGTGTTGTAACAAATCCTCTTAGGTAGAGGTTCCCTCGGTGGGAGTATAGTGGATTAGAAATCCTTCTCGGTGAAGGCGGGGACGTAGAGCTAGGGGCTCGAACCTCGTAACATATCTTGTGTTTGCGTTTGATCCATTGTCTCTTAACTCTCTCTCTCTCTCTTGTTTATTTGTGCAAAGCATCATTCATATCATATCATCATACTTGCTTGTGTTGCCTTGCATTATTTCAAATTGCTATTCATCTTTATATGCTTGGCTTGATTGTGTGTGTGCCTAACTTATACTTAACCAACAAGAGCTTCACATAGCACCTCAACCCATTCAAGGGGAATCAAGAGGAGTTAGTCCAGAGCCCTTCACGGGGGAATTCGGCTACACTTGTTGTGTTGTATTAAGTTTGTGCAAGATTTGCATTAGCTTCCACATTTAGCGCATTTAGTTCTTAGATTAGCATTAACACCTATTAACCCCCCTCTAGGTGTTTTTCATTAACATGGTGCCACCGATTAAACAGATCGTGTGTACGTCTATAGTAGAAGATGAGAAACTTTATTATACATTGGATGTGTACATTAGAAATACTCACGCCTCTTGCTAAGAAGATTACAAGCCCTTTGATGACTGCCTAGAATAGTGAACCATTATAGCTAAAATTTCTCTCACGAATCTCTCACTGAATTATATCAAATCATATCTTTTATGAATTATATCAAATCAATACTATCAAAGTACTTTGAAGGCCACCATAAGGGGTCATTTATAAACCATAAGATCATCCTAGTGTTACACAAACTCCGATAATATGAATAACAACATCTCAGAAGAGAAGAAAATTGAGTTCAACTCAAACTAGAAACATATTCAGAAAAGAAAACTGTTAGAACTGCCCTATTAGTTGACTTATGTGCCATATTAGTTGACTAATGAGTGTATTGGTTGACTAATAAATGCTATAAATTGACTACTGAAAATATTCAGCTCTTTGTTACGTTTCATGTTGACTGATCAGTCGACTACTGAGATGTGTAAGTCGACTAGACTGTATGTATATTCGTGATCGTTCGTTCTTCGACCTCTGAATCTTTGTCTTCCTTCACGACGTATTCGAGTCATAATTCTAACAATATAAACACTCTATTTGCATTATCTATTTTCTTTTTGTTTTTTCAGAGATTTCCTGTTAGAAGAATTTTTTAAAAGGCTTTGAGTTCAAACAATCTATCATTATTCATTATGTGAAAAAAGACAGCGAAAGAAAATTTAGAAGAAGCAACAATTTAACTTGTAAACAATATGAGTTTTTGATCCACAAGGCTCAAGAAATTTACCGGTCTTGATCCGAAAGGCAGAGAAGATATTTTTGCATTTGTTTGGAATTTAGGGGCTCTTTGATTTTCCGTAAAGTTGTAAAAGTCCCTAATTCGTAAATGACTTACAACCTAATTACAACTACGGTGTTTGTTTGGACTGTAATTCGTAAAAGACTTACGCAACTCAACTATCACTCACTTGCAAACCAATTACCACTCACTTACAGCCCACTTACAGTTAATTTTTGTGGTCATGCAAATTTGTATTATTTTTTTATGTTAATATTAAGTTTTTTAATATTTAGCATTTTTAATTTTTATGCAATATTAAAACTTTTTAAATCACTAAATAGTTAATTTTGTGGACAACTTTTTCACTTACAACTTACAGGTTACGACAACCAAATATCGTAAATACAATATACTTTCCCACCTATAACTTTATATTACCAACCAAACACGTAAAACTTACATATATGTAACCCATTTACAACTGTAAAAGACTTTACCAATTACGACTTACGAATTACGGCCAGTTACGACAACCGACCCTTAATATTAAGTTTCTGTTTTCACTGAGGAGAAGGAAGAGAGGAAGATAGCTTCCCTTCTTAGATTCAGTATTTGTTTAACCGGAAGAGACGACAACGAGCTCAGAAGAGATCTGATGTGGCTCTGACGTGGTCAATTTTTTTCCATGCTCTACTCCAATTATTTTGGGACTAAGGGAGGCGAGGAGCTCGCAGATCAAGACAAGTATAACGTTTTTTTTTATTTTCTTCTCTTTTTTCTTTTCCTTTTTCTTCTTCGAGCTCCTCTTCTAATATCCGTAGACCCAAACACAAAAATTCCTCTCCTCTTTCTTCCATAATATGTGCCTCTTCCATTTCCTTTTTTTCTCTCTCTTTTCTTCCTTTCTCAACAGGTCCTAATATGATAAGTGATCGTGTACGAAGATTGACATACGGTGTACCTGAGTTTCTCTATACGGTCGGCCCCGCGGCAAAAAACGCTAGCGGCCACACCCAACAGAGCACGCAACTCCCTGTGGCCGCACTTCTCCGATTCCACCCACGAGCATTGGGCACTGTGGGCCCCAGTTTTCTTTTCTTTTCTCAACTAAATTTGGCGGTAAAGACACTTGGCCCAAGCTACGTGTCATCATTCCATTGGGACGCGTGCATGTGCCGTCACATGACATCCTTTTTCCCGCGCTAATCCATCGGGTTTCTCCAATAAAAAACCTGTAATAACAATAAATACTATAACGGATAAAAAATAAAAATAAAAACCCTTACAAAAAGAAAAGAGAAAAAGAGAAAAAAAGGAGGGAAGAGCGAATCAAGAGGGTTTAGGGTAAAAGAAAATAAAATCAAAACAAGAGAAAATCCTTTTGGTGATTTTTCAAGCCCTAAATCATAATCCCAGTTCCAATTGCATCCGATCGAAGCCTCGGACTTCGAATTCGCCGCCGAAAAGAGCCAGTTGGGAAGTGGTTCTTCGGAGTCTCCGGTCCAATTCGAGATCTTACCATAGCCGTTGTAGATTTTCGAGATCCGCTAGGGTTTGGATGAGTCCTGGTACTGTGGTGATGGAGGGCGAGAAGCCCTCGAGTTCTTCACGGTTAGATGACGGTGATGGGATGGAGCAAGATTCGCCGAGCTCTGCAAGGTTTTTGATCTTATTTTTTTATTTGTTTTTTATTTGTTGATCCGAGATTTCTTGATCAGTTCCCCCTTTTTCATCTTTTCTAAAACTTTTATGTGACTTAAGATCTGATCTTGTGTAGAGACTGGATCTCTATGAGAGCTTAACGAGTCAAGCGATAAACTGTTTAAAGATATCAGGCCGAGTATTTTGGCCAATATGTCGTCAATTGGAAGCGGATCGGTGAGTTAAAAGTCTTTTCCCCCAAAATTTCTCTTTGGGTCTTTGATTCTTGTTTAGGCAGCAATTGGAAGTGGGTCGGAGAGAATCTATTTGTTTCTATGTTTGTTCCTGCTTTTTTGAACTTTATAGGTCTCATGAGATTAAAAATCTGATCTTTGTTTCCTTAACTAGCCGGAAGAGATTGAAAGAATCTGGTTCGTGTTTCTTCTCTACTGTGCGACGAAACTTGGCAAGTCAGATCAGGAAGGAGGCCGGATCAAGCTTTTTCAGATTTTGAGGGCGGTCAAGCTCAAGTAGGTCTTTATTGAATTCTTGTCTCAGAAGGTGAAAAAAATGGTTCTTTTGGATAGAATTTGATTGTTCTGATGTTTTCGATGTGCAGTACTGGTGAGTTCTTTAAAGAGGTGCCACAGTGTCTTCTCAGGGCTGGCCACAGTCTCAGTAGTCAGTATAATTTTGATTGGGAGAGGAAACTTGAGGTAAGTCTTCTAAATTAGTACATTCCTTATAGAATTTATGGTTTGCTGTTATACCATTAATGACTTTGGGTTCTTTTTTTTTTGACTAGCTGACAGAGTTGCAGGCGAGTGTTGTTCAGATAAATCATCTCAGCAGGTGAGGCTCTTTGCTACCAATTCCTCTGCTATTGGATAAATCTTAAGTTACTCTAAGTCATGTGGCTGAGTTTTTGTAGGATTATGACGTGAATACGTCGTGAAAGATGATTAATGTCGAATTTGGCAGTTTTTTTTTTCTGAATCTGTTTTGAGTTTCGAGTTGGATTCAAGTTTCTTTATTCTGATTGAAGGTGTTTTGAGCTCGAGTTGATTCAAGTTTTCTTCATTCTGATTGAAGGAGTTTGTTTAGGACAAGGAGAGTTCTATTGTTTATAATAACCCCTTAGGGGTGGCCTTCAATGTATTCCAAGAGAATCATATGAATTTGTAATTCCTAAGAGTGTAATTCATCTAGGTGAGAAATTCGTGAGAGAAGCGTAGTCACAAGGGTTCGCTGTTCTTGGCGGCCATTAAAGGCTCGTAACTTCTCAGCGTGAAGTGTAAGTAATTCTTATTGTACTTTCTCAAAGTTTTAATAAAGTTTCTTCCCTTCTCTCTGTGGACGTACACACGATCTGTTTGATCGGGTGGAACCACGTTATTTTGTGTGTTGGCTTTCTATCTACTTTGGAATATTTTCTTCTTCTCTTCTTCAAGTTGCTTTAGTAGATCCTGTGGTTCGTATCCGCTGCGCCGCCCCAGTCGATCCGGTCGTAGGGGCGTCCCCTCTTGAAATCCCAACAATTGGTATCAGAGCATACATATTGTTTTTCAACAATTGGTATCAGAGCAAGGTAACTTGAAGATGTCTGCGATCAGTTCGATATTCAGAAGTTTGATGGTATCATCAATTTCAGTAGGTGGCAGATTAGGATGAACGCCATCTTTACCCAGAGCGGGTGAAAGAAAGCATTACTCGGGAGGGAGAAAAAGCCTCAAGACATGAAGGAAGAACTTGACAGGAGTTGGATGGGAAAGTCTTGACAGCTTTTCAGTTTTGCTTGGTGGACGAAGTGTTGGATGAGTTTTCTACGGAGAAAATAGCGTCCTCACTGTGAGAGCGACTTCAGGATCACTATCTGAAGAAGTCATTGGCGAATCAGTTGATTTTGAAGCAGCGTCTCTTTCTTCTCCGCGTGCATGAACGTACACCTATCAAGTCTCACATTGTAGAATTTTTCTCTATTATCTATGATCTAGATAAGATAGAGGTTAAGATAGAAGATGAGTATCAAGCATTTCTATTACTGTGTTCTTTACTTTCTTCATATAAGAGCTTTAGGGAAGCTATCATATATGAAGGCAAGTCAACAATCAAGGTCAATAAGGTCAAGGAGCATCTACTCAATAAGGACAGAATTGACACCCAATTGACGGGTGAGTCTCATCGTGATGATTCTGGGCAAGTTCATTATTCAAGGGAGAAGTGTAATAATGGAAGTTTCACGGGTAACTCAAAACACAAGAATTTGACGTGCAACTATTGTCACAAAAAAGGCACATTAGATCTGAGTGTTGGCTTCGAAAGAAGAAACAACCAGATGCTAATATACACTGAACTGGCTGAAGGAGATGAGAACAATGCGACGTTATATCTGTTACAGACAAACCAGTTGGTAACAAAGATGGGTCATAAATTCTGGATGTTCACAACATATCAGTTCCAATAGGAAGATGTTCTCTTCATACACTTCGGTTCAAGGGGGAGAAGTCTTCATGGGGAATTCTGTTACAAGCAAGCTGATTGGCGAAGGAACAATCTAGTTTTGGTCTCATGATGGATGCATCATTACTCTTCAAGGCGTTCGTCATGTTCCTGAATCAAGGTACAATCTCATCTCCCTTGGAGCCCTACATAGAGAAGGGTTCTGTTTTAGTTCGAAAGGTCATCTTATAGAAGTTTTCAAAGAGGCCCATGTGATGTTTCAAGCCGAACGTGTCGGCAATGTATATATGTTGCGGAATTCGGAGGTTACAATTGGTGGATTGTAGTTATCCTCGGCTTCAAAAGCGGTGGCTGTGGAACAATCGGAGACTACGATGGATTTGAGTTCGGATGTTCTATTGTACCCCGAAGGGAGATTGGGACTAAGTGTACAACAAGGTAGTCCAAATCGTTACTCGTATGGTGGAGCAAATTCTCATAGATAGTGTAGATCAAGGAGATCATTGGGTAATAAAGTTCAGGTTGCGCCTGAACTTATTCGACCTAATCAAGATGTGAATCCTATGAGGGGGTTATGGAGAAGAGGGAGTGAGATGGAGATGAAGTCAAGTTTGTTCAATTGTGCGTGGATGCGAGCACATGGAATATGGTGGCTATTCTCGGACTTGGACGTATTCAAGTCAATGGGGAGATTGTTAGGATTATGACGTGAATACGTCGTTAAGGTTGATTAATGTCGAATTTGGCAGTTTTCTTTTCTGGATCTGTTTTGAATCCGAGTTGGATTCAAGTTTCCTTTATTCTGATTGAAGGTGTTTTGAGTCCGAGTTGGATTCAATTTTTCTTTATTCTGATTGAACGAGTTTGTTTAGGATTAGGAGAGTTACTATGGTTTATAAATAACCCCTTTGGGTGGCCTTCAATGTATTCCAAGAGAATCCTATGAATTTGTAATTCTTAAGGGTGTAATTTATTTAGGTGAGAAATTCGTGAGAGAAGTTTAGCCACAAGGGTTCGCTATTCTTGGCGGCCATCAAAGACTTGTAACCTCTCAGCGTGAGGTGTAAGTAATTCTTATTGTACTTCCCCAAAGTTTTAATAAAGTTTCTCCCCCTTTCTCCTTTGGACGTACACATGATCTGTTTGATCGGTAGAGCCACGTTATATTGTGTGTTAGCTTTCTATCTACTTTGGAATATCTTCTTTTTCTCCGCTTCAAGTTGCCTTAGTAAATCCTATGGTTCGTATCCATTACGCCGCCCCAGTCGATCCGGTCGTGGAGGCGTCCTCTCCTGAAATCATAACAATTAGCATCAGAGCATACAGATTGTTTCCCAACAATTGATATCAGAGCATACAGATTGTTTCCCAACAAGTTTAACTCGATCTTAATTAGATACAACTCAAACCTTTTTGTAGTTTGTGAATTGAATTGCTGGATGAAGTTGTAGCTTCCTCTAAACTGGGGCGCAGTAAGTAGCAGTATAACTTCTATATTAAGTTTTCGATTGAGTTGGATATTATGATGGTCTCGGAATAGGACCAGTGTTGTTGAATTGCATTGGATATAATATACATCTAGGTAAGTAGGAAAGGCCCCTAAGTTCTGGATAGCATATAATTTTGCTTGTACTGATAGCACTGTATGGAGGACTAACCAAACCAACAACGATTTATGGATGAATTTTGAAAAAGTTATTTTTTTCTTCTTCTGATGGTGCTTAAAACCTAAGGCGAGTTCTTTATTAAATTATTTGGTATGGGGTAAGCATGGACTCTTTAGCCTGGGAAATAGTTTTATCTTCGAAGTTATTCGTCTTGACGAATATTTATATGTTCTATTATCACTACCTGTGATCAGTTCTTTTCTCCTTCTGGTAAAGTGCAGATCATGAAATCATTAACTTTGCCTCGTTGTATTGTTGACTAGGTTCTATAGGCGAGCATACAAGCAGTTCTTTTTGATGAGTGACACAGTCAGTGGTCAAAGTTCTGCAGCTCCAAGCAGTACAAATTACATCTCGGACTACCATCGGTTTGGCTGGTTGCTGTTCTTGGCTCTACGAATCCATGCATTTATCCGTTTTAAGGATTTGGTCACATGTACAAATGGATTGGTGTCTGTCTTGGTTAGTTTTTTCTATCTTTTGCCGTTTATTTATTGTTATATTTGTGTACAACATTGTCCTGCATAATTTTATGCTCTGTAAACTGTTGAAGTTAACATTTAAGTGTGTTGGCATTTTCCTGAATATGTGACAGGCCATACTCATTCTCCATGTCCCGAAGCGCTTCAGGAGTTTCTCCTTTGAGGATTCTTCTATCTTTGGTAATTGTTTTCATTCATAACTCCATGTTAGAATTTAACCTTTTGCAGCATAATTTATTGTAGTTTCTGAAGATTGATTCTGATGATCATCGTCTTTCACAATGATCAGTTGAGAAGTGCGACAAAGGTGTAAACCTTCTTGCTTCGCTGTGTCATCTTTATAATACTTCAGAAGATGATTTGAGAAGAACACTGGAAAATGCTAATAAATTAATAGAAGATATTTTAAAGAAGAAACCACAGTTTGCCTCAGAATTTGGAGAGGAAAATTTGAGCTGCATCAACACAGGTCTGAAATTGGTGTGTTTTTTACTGAGCTGTGTAAAAGCTTTCATTGTTGATTTTCACTGAGTTGGTTTCTGTCACAATTATGGCAGATGGTTTAACATATTTTGATGCTTTTCTTGATGAAAAGTCATTGGAGTCAAATCTGCTTACTTTAGAGAAAGATTACGATGATGCAATTTATACTAAAGGTGAACTAGATGAGCGTGTATTTATTAATGATGAGGACAGTTCACTTGGTAATGGAAGCTTTTCTGTAGGTTCCAGCAACATAAATAGTACAAAGGTATGATGGCAAAATTTCAAGTTTTTTTTGCTTGGCTTTAAGTACTATTTTCACCTATTAGTTTGAAAGTTACTTATGGCTCTCTTTTTCCTTTGCTTTTCCATTTCATTTTCATATACGCATCGGAAGTTTGATGCAGTAGCTTCTCCTATGAAAAGAATAACAAGTCCATGTTTTGTTCATTCTGCTTCATCGCCTGGAAATGGGAATGTTGCTGGTAAATCTAAGATGGTTCAAAGTACACCTGTCAGCGCGGCTATGACAACAGCAAAATGGCTTCGGACTGTCATTTCGCCACTTCCATCAAAACCTTCAACGGAGCTTGAGAACTTTTTTTCATATTGTGATGGGGATGTAAGTAGTCATGTTGCGCGTAGGGCCAACATAATATTGGAGGCTATTTTCCCTAGTAATTCTTTTGGAGAACGATGTATATCTGGAACTCTGCACACAACAAACCTAATGGATAATACATGGGCAGAAGAGAGAAAATTGGAGGCTCTAAAGCTGTATTATCGGGTTTTGGAGACAATTTGCAGAGCAGAATCAGATGCAGAATGGCAATAATCTTCCTTCTCTACTATCCAACGAGAGGTTCCACCGCTGTATGATTGCTTGTTCTGCTGAACTTGTTTTGGCTACTCATAATACAGTAATTATGATTTTTCCCGCTGTTTTGGAGAGAACTGGAATCACAGCCTTCGATTTGAGCAAGGTGATTGAGACTTTTGTGAGGCATGAAGAAACTCTTCAAGAGAGCTGAAGAGGCATTTAAATAGTCTGGAAGAACACCTTTTAGAAAGCATGGCCTGGGAAAAAGGTTCATCGATGTACAATTCCTTGATCATAGCAAGACCAGCTTTGTCTGCAGAAGTAAATCGACTGGGACTAGTTGCCGAACCAATGCCATCACTTGATGCAATAGCAATGCATCAAAATATTTCCACTCCAGGCTTGCTGCCTCTCCCTTTTCAGAAGCGTGAAGCTTCTCCAGGTAACATTTTTCCTCCATCTAGGAAGCCCATTGTCCTACTTGATTTGAAATTATCTAAATGTTAAGCAGGACTGTCATGGAAACGAACTTTACCGCCTTCTAACAAATACTTCAGCACTATTCTTTGTTTAAAAAAAAAAATATTAAGGTTATATAAGGTCTTTTTTGTAGTCAAAATATGTAGTACAGGTGCAAAACATAGGCAAGTCAATCAAAAGTTTGCAACCCAGTTGCGAAGCATAAGTCAGTCTATTTAAATGTTACACACAATATATACATTAGTGAGGGATGTTATTACTTGAAGGAACAACATTCATTATCTCAAATTTATACTTTTTGCTGATGCAATATCATAAACATTTCCATTTTACAGGTAGGTCACAAAACGTGCACCACTAGGTCAGTTGTATCAGACTGCTGATACCTGTATCAGAGGATATCGGTTACACTGCTAGAATTGTTCTTTTGCATCTTCTGATTTCAAATTCTTTCTATCTAGTGCAGTTAAGAACTTTTGCTGTATTGTAGTCCATGTAGCCATATGACACAAGGCATAGAAATAACAAATTGTTATTCCTTTGTTCTTACTAGCGCGCGCACACACACACACGTGTGTGTGTGTGTAGTACACACACATATATGTCTGTATACATACACATATATGTGTGTATACAACACACACATATATATGTATACATATATGTATGTATACATACATATATGTATGTATACATATATAAGATGCCAAGGTATCAAAGAAACCTCCCTGCACCATTTCTGTGAGTGTTGCTGCTGCAAAAGTTGATTCCACATCAAAAAGCTTCAATAAACGACTTTTGGATGGGGGTATATGGGGGAAACATAATATTATTACAAAATAATGCAAGTAAAAGAAACATGCATTAAAGTTGAAAATGGAAAAACAATATAATATAAAATTTTATTAGAAAAGGAGATCAGGAGCTTAGAGCAGGATATTTCATCTCTAAAATTAAGAATAATAACATTTCAAGATCATTCAGTAAAAGTTATCCAAGTAACAGTATAAGAAAATAAGAATTCACACAATTCCAACTTAAAAGCTAGAGTCAAATTCATCCCTACAAATTGATAATGACAACGATCAATATTTTAGATACTCTTCAGATTTGCATTGAATTAATCACTCAAAGTTATGAAAATTTATGTAATCAATAAATTTTATGTTTTCCTATTATTTGTGTCAATTAAATAATTGACTCAAAGTCACAATATTTTGAAAATCAATGATCTTCGGCTATCACATTATATAAAAAACCTGTGGAAAATCCATATGAAGTAGTTCCTAACTATTTTGTTATATTTATAGTATTTTTAAATTATATTTTAGATTCTTTTAGATGCCGATACAAAAACCTAATATTAATCCAGAACTGCAAAACTGACATAAACTAACCTAGGAGGGTGGTTCAATATTAGTACCACACCTGAGCTTTTGATTATAATATTAAAATGGAAAGGGTACTTTAGTCAAGTGCCAACCAACCCTTCATTCACAACTATGTGCTTTCCGCTTTAGTATGTAAACCAGGCCACATATTATTTTAATTCAATATTTCATTTGGTTCATTTGAGCAATTGAGTCTCCTATATCTTTATTACTTGTTTCATAGTCTTTCCTCGTCTTTCATTTAGTTTAATGAACATGTGTTGCAGTTTACTATAAAATTTTGATTGCATTGCAGATAGAAATGGTGATCCAAGATCCCCTAAGAGACTATGTACAGGATACAGAAATGTGTTGGTAGAGCATAATTCACCAACTTCCGTCAAGGAACGTCCATTTAGCACTCCCAATCGAAGTTACATCTTCTTCAGTCTGCATTTGCAAGGTCAGGACTTGACTTTAATTGTTTACTTTTCTGGTCATTGAGTTTGAAAATTCATATGTGGCATCAAAATTAAATTTGATTTCTTATCTGCAGTCCAGCACGGCCAAATCCTGCCGGAGGGGGAACATATGCTGATATGGAGATCAGTGTTTTCTTTAGGAAGGTATGTTCATTGTGTTCATCAGTGACTGCTAAATTCCAATCCCACATCCCACGTCTAACTGTTTATTATTTGTCCATACATCTTCCATAGTATCATTCAACCATTCGTTCGTTGATTTTACGTGGGTTTTGTGCTTTGTAGATTTTAAAGTTGGTTGCTATCAGAATCAAGACTTTATGTGAAAAATTTAAAATGTTCTGAGCAATTCCTGGAGAACGTCTACTGGCTTATCCAACAAATTCTTAGTCAAAGAACCACTATTTTTTTCAACCGACATATTGATCAAATCATCCTTTGCAGCATTTATGGTGTTGCTAAAGTATGACAACTCTTACTAAGTCATGTCTTAGCATTTGATCGTCACATCTTTTTCTAAGGTTATGTTGCTGACGGCAGGTGTCACAAGTGAGTCTGACCTTTAAAGAGATTATTAACAACTACAGGAAGCAACCACAAAGTAAACTTCAAGTCTTCAGAAGTGTCTTTGTTAGTGGCCGCAGTGGGGTGAGTTGGGTTCTTCTTTCTCTAGCTTCTTCTGTTTTAGCCTCTTAACTATGTCATGTTATTTGCGCACAGAAAATGGGGCAAGAACATGTGGATATTATTACCTTCTACAATGAAGTGTTTGTTCCATCTGTCAAGCCTTTGTTGGTAGAGGTGGGACCTGATGGGATTATTCGGAGAAACAATAAGCTTACCGAAGAGAGGAATAATTCTGATGGTACGTCAAGCTGTTATTCTGAGCATAGGTTATGTCTTGCATTAATCTTTTCTGTAGAATTCTGTTTTAGGCATTTCCATTTTACTTGCAGGTCAAATTCCTGGTTCACCTCAGTTACATCCTTTCCCAACTCTCCCAGATATGTCTCCGAAGAAAGTCTCTGCTTCTCATAATGTTTATGTTTCTCCATTGCGGCAATCTAAGGTGTCTCTTTTTCTGATCATGCATTTCTTATTATCGCTTTCACTAAGACATATGTTCATATTGAAGTAAAATACAAGTATATATTTTTTCTTTTATCTCTTACCATTTTCTTGCTTTGCACAAGTCTGGACACTGTTAGAATATAGATAGAAGATCCTCAACCCTCGTAACTTCAGCTACAGAACATTTGAAGTAGGATTTTATTACCTTCCACAATGAAGGGTTTGTTCAATATGTTAGTCTGCTACTGAGCACTTAATTTTGACCAGATTCTAAGATTTTGAAAACTTATGTTTATAACTTCTTTAATCATTTATTCAATTCTTTTCTGCTTGTGAATACAAATTGAAATAATTTGTCCAAAAGGAATCTTGACAAAAGAATTTGACATGTCTGTAAGTCAGTTAGCATAACCACAGACTTGGCCTGTCAACAAGGCCTTAAAAGTCAACTTGAAATTTGTCAATCTATGTTTTAAGCCCTAGCTTGCCTGTAAGTGCATCGAGGCCCACAACTAGCACCACATCAACTAACGCATAATGGATTCGAGGAGTTGCAATAAGGTAGTATGAGGTATCTTAGTTTCGGTACTTCGATGACAAAGCCTGTTAGGGCGGTTTCTCTTGAACCCACAAACTGAATTGAAGGGTGGGGATATTTGAGATGCTTACAGAGCTCTGCTTAGCAAAATAAAAAAATAAAAAAAATACCATATATAAGGAGCTCTCACAAAACCTTGGGTTCATGGTTCCAATGCACTATTCATTCCGACTCGTCATGAACTTTTTTACACCTAATGTAATTGTCTTCTTAAAGACCAGGACCGTGATAGTCAAATTTGAACTGATTCATTATCATTGCTTGAATATGGTCCTTGCAATTAAATATATCTAAGGAAAATAATCTGAATGAGTGTAAATTTTGACATAAAATATAATAAATTTTCTTCCACAATTTTTGGTATTCATTTACAAAGTACTTACTATCAATAGTGGGCATGGTTCACAGTCGCGGTCTCGGCCGCCAACTCGGCGGGCACTGAGACGGATCGGTCTCGGTGACTCGGATCGGTATCGAGCGATACGCGCAAAACGCTACATAGAAAGTTAAAAAATTCTGAAAAAATCACGATAAATCTTAAAAAATGTAGACATCCACATTTATATATCACATGTCCAAAATATATCACCTAGCACACTAAACATAAAGCGAAAGTATAAATACACGCGTCGTCGGTAGAAGCATATCAAAATACATGCACAATATAGTAAATTAAACAAACTACATTCATAAATACATGCTAATGTAGTTATTTCCACGTTGAATTGCGATGAAGCACAAAATTATCATCATAATGCCGAATCGACCGAGTCAATTCCGATTCTCGGCCTAGTCAGTCTCTTCTGAGTTGAGTCGACCGACTCGTGACTCGGACTCGTCTCGGAGTGGGCCGAGACGGATACGACTCGGCCGACTCGTCTCCGACTCGGCCGATTCTTTGAACCATGATAGTGGGTTTCCCCCTCTAATGAAACTGGTAGAGAAAATCATCCGTGTGCATATCTTGCAGGCTTTGCTACTCCGCTTAAAAATTCTCTTGCTATATTTCATGCAATTAGTGTTAAGGCTCTCTAGTCAAGAAATTCTTATCAGTTTGGTGAGGACTTGGCATATGAGTATATTGTTATATTTAAGTTGCACAATGGGGAAAAAAGGACAACTCTAATAGTCACTTCCATCTGGAAGACGTATTAGTTTCTATCAGTTGTAACTCATCTTCTTTGAGGCAAACACAGTCCTTGTATTTTCGCTGTGCTTGTTTGATGATGCAGTGTATGTTCTTTATGTCATGTTTACTACTATCTAAATATTTGGTACTTCTGAAGAATCTGAACCTTGCTTCTTTGCATGTATGATTAGGATTTGTAAATGTTGAGAGCTGTAATGGCCACAAATCTATCTATAGACCAAAGCTAGCATTTTGGTTATTGTTCTCAATTGTGGGACTTTTTCTCATTTAACCTCTGTTTTTTCCCCTCTCTATCTTTTCATTAACAGAAGGATGCTTTGCTTTCACCTAGTTCTAAAAGTTACTATGCGTGCGTGGGTGAGAGCACTCATGCATATCAGAGCCCATCAAAGGACCTTACTGTCATTAATGACCGCTTAAATGGTAAGTTGGCTACAATGTATAGTTTACAATGAACTATTATCTCATGATTAAAATTACTGATATATATATATATATTTTCTTTCTTTCCTTTCCTTTTCTTTTACCGCCAGTGGTAGGAAGGTCAATGGCAGGCTCAGTTTTGATATGGTGAGTGATTCTGTTGTAGCTGGAAGTCTTGGCCAGCAGAATGGCAGTTCTGCATCCTCAGCTGCCACTTCTACCTTTAGCTTGCCGTCAAAAAGTGAGCAACCTGATACCTAAAATATCTCAGACAGACTAGTAGTACGACCCCTGTGTGTGGCCTATTCATCTTTGACATGACATCTTAGATTCTAATTTAATTTGTACATTAGTCTAGGATGCGGGGAACTACTCTTGTGCAGCATGTCTCTGTATAGAATAAGCAGTTCTGCTGCCTCTTTGAATCTCCTGGATGCTATATAATTTAGGCTTTCAGATGTAAAGCAGGCTCTAACTTAATAAAATAAATCTTTCCACTTTTTTCTTTTACCACTGCCTAGGACTTTTTTCAGAGTAAATCTATGGCATTTAGTTGCAATTGACTGATCTCAGTAATCTTTAAATGAATGAAAATCACTAAATTTTCGATGAAATTGATGCGTCTTATTAGCATTAGGGAAGATTAGAGTTGCTTGATCTATTTCTTTATGAAGTATTGCTGCTTTTTGGAATGGATGAATACACAATCCTTTTGTATATTGTTCCTTGCTGAATCTTCTCAAGTTTTAAACTAAATGAAACTCATGTTTGTAGAAGCCTGTATTTCTCCCTCTTCCCAAAATCGAGATGCTAAAAATTTGTCTCTCTCATACCTTTTTTATTGACTTTTCCTTTGTTGTTTTACATGTTCTGCTCTCTGCCCTGTACTGCATTGTTCTGTTCACTCATTTTGTTTCCAATTATCACTGTCAGAATGCCAGGAGCCTGATTGCAGTTATCTATTTGTAAATGAGATTTTTTTTTTTTTAATTAGGTATCATGCAGTTATGCGATACATGAGCATATTACATGTTATAGAAATAAAACAGTATTTATCCAACTATAAACCTGAAGTTGGGGATATGATTAGAAAACAAGGACTCAGTTTTAATTTGGAATTTATGGAATATCAACAGACCTTATGATCAAACGGACAGAGTAACCTTTTAGTTCAGTAGTTAATAAAAGCTATATGGATTCTTTTAATCAGTTCTATTCCGGAGTAGCCAGCGTGGAGTCGGAGCTCAAAATATTAGTTTATAGAATTTGTTCTTCTTATAACAAATTTCATGATGACAATCCCTTCTTTTACACTAGAGTGGTATGCAGCAGGAGTGAAACCTTCTGTTTGATAAAGAGTAAAGCTTTCCTGGTCTGTTCTGTTATTTTGGGCTCTCACCTTGAACGTGTAATTATGAATTAGTTGTTGCATTTATTTTAGAGCCATAGGAATAAGTTGACTATTTCATCAGAAAAGAAAATTAGCCACAAAGGATTGAATTCACACAACTCTTTGTAAATTGCATTCAGAGTATATAGGCTTATTCTTGTTCTTGTAATGTTGAGCACACATGTAGGTAACTGTTATTCTGTCATAAAGCAAATGACACAATGACACAGATCTGCATGTATTCTTCATTTAGTTCTTAACAAAGTAGGCAGAGACTGCCATTGGTTTGCTGCAGTGGGCAGTCTTTCAATGGGTGGAGCCTTTGTGTTTGGGTTGTCGCTGGCTGACAAGAGTGAAGCGGACGCCGGGCTCTGCTGAGTGCAGGAGCTCCTCAAGAGAATAGAGTTATTCACGCTCAGCATGTTGCTGTTCACCAGAGCGGCGATGGGCTTTCCTTCAGCTGCCGACTTCTTCCCTTCCCCTTTCTTCTTGTCATTGGACTTCCCATCTTCGCACTGCTGCTCGCTGCCCTTGGTCATCTGGTTCCCATGCTGCTGTTTCCTGTTGATGTGGTGCCCGTGGGCAGATCCGAGCTCCATGCAATCTGCCGTGTTCTCTCCTGCCATTGTTATGATCTTCATTTCCCCATCATTGTCCTTCTTCCTTGCTGTTTCATTGTGTGTGTTCTCTCTCTTGGGGGAGGGAGGTGGGGCTCTTGCATCAATATGGGATTGATTGCCATTCAGTAGTGGCTTTGGTTGATGTCTCCAACGGTCTTGACGCCACTGTTGCTGAAACTGGGGGATTGTAGAGGGTTTTGTTCAGCATCAGGGTATGGAGGTGGAGCCTTTATCGGCAGCTGTTGGATCTTAGGAGAATCTGGCGGTGTCGCGGTGGATCGTTTGATGACTCTGAGAGGCTGGTGTTGTTGGTGCCCGTGATTGGACCCTAGATCTTGGAGATGGTTGTGATGGTGGTGATTGCAAGACGTGGGATACAAATGGTTGCAAGGAGTCTGTGTTGTGAAATTGCCTTATTTTCAAGAGGAGACGATGGTCAAAGAATATCTAATCAAATTAGAGAAGAAAAGGCACTTGAACACGAAACAGATCAAAGAGAAACTATATGACGGTTGACAGGCATGTCGATCACACACAACAGAGAAGAAACGCGTCTCAGTCTGTTGATAGGTAGCAGGCACTGTCGACAGACTGGCACACCTGTCAACAAGTGCTCGGGCTTGTCGACAGCTATAGGTCCAAATTGGATTCAGGTTTCTTTTCGGGCGCGTCCATGTTTCCTTTCTGATAGACTCTGGATAGAACTCAAATTTTATTCATTGAATGATTTGTTTCTAAAGATTGAAGTGACTATAATTGTTGTAGATCAAGAAAATCAACTCCTGCAAGGATTGATCAGCATCCGCGACCAAGATCATCTCATAATTCGAATAAGATTTATATTGTAAACTGTATAAATAAAGGTTGTAACGTAGTATATTATAACATAAGAAAAATATAGGAAGCTAATGCAAAGAGAGAGAGGCAGGTGACGGGGCAAAGAGAAAAAGAATGCTCTTGTAATATTGAGGGATTTAAAGGGAAGGTGAATACTCTTGTGCGAATAAAGGGAAATGTTAGATCTCTTGTACCAAGTTTATTAATAAAATTCTTTTAAGTTCTCTTCCTATGGACGTAGGCCGGGTTTGACCTAACTACATTAAATCCTCATGTTATTTCTTTTTTGTGTTGGTATTGCTACTTTACTAGTTTTCTTTTGCAAGTATTACATATTGTCATGGTTTCGCAATATCGATCACAGTCTTGGGTGCACAACAATTGGTGTCACAGTCCGATTGTTGGTGTGGTGTCAACAATTGGCATCAGAGCTTACGGTTGACGATAAGGCAATATGTCGAAGATTGAAATTTCTGCGAGCAAGTTTGAGGTCGAGAAATTCAATGGCAAATGAAACTTTAGTCTATGGTAAAAGAGAGTGAAGGTGCTGTTGGTGCAACAGAGTCTTCACAGAACCCTGTAGGGAAAGTCAACAAAACTTGCGGGCATGTCAGATGAGGATTAGGAGGAGTTGATTGAAAGCAGCAAGCACGATTCAATTATGTCTCGCAGACGAGGTCATGTACAACGTGATGGATGAAGAAACGACTGCGAGTTTATGATCAAGGTTAGAAACATTGTATATAATAAAAGTCTCTTCAACAAGCTGTACTTTAAGAAACAACTATACGGGCTACGCATAAGGAAAGGAATAGCGGTGTTGGATCATCTGAACTTCTTTAACAAGATCATCAGCGAGTTACTGGCTGTTGATGTGAAGATCGACGAGGAGGACAAGGTGTTAATATTTCTCAGTTCACTTTCGGAGTCACACGATTATATCGTAATCACTATACTCTATGGAAGGGAAACTCATCTTGGAGGAGGTCATGGCAACTCTATTATTAAATGAGATCAGGAAAATACCAAATCAAGATGAGCAAGAAGGTTTAGGTTTAGTGGTCATGGGAAAGAAAGAAAGAGGAGGAAAGAAAAGCCCGAGTTCATCGAAGGCATGTCACTTTGTCACCAGAAAGGTCATTGAAAGAAAGACTGCAAGTATCGACAATAGTGATTGAAGAAGAAATGTCAAACTGCGGAGGCAGACATAGCAGAGGGTGTCTCAGACACCTATGTGTTAACGACCTTCATAGATAACACTTTTACAGATAAAGACAAGATATTAGATTCTATTAGTGCGGTTCATGTATGTTCTCAGAAGGAGATGTTCAACTCCTTGATTGTAAAAGAAGAAGAGACTGTCAAAATGGTGGATGACTCGGCTTACAAGGTCATCGACATTGAGACAGTCAATGTTACATGTAAAGATGTACGTTGTGTGCTCTGGAGGCTGTCTGATATGTCCCGAAGGCACGGTATATCTAATATCCATAAGGGTGCTCGACTCAGGGGGATGCCTGATTCAAGTGCAACACGAAGTCGTCACGGTTAGCCAAGGAAACATGGTAATCTTCGAAGGAGAGAAGTGTGGAAGGATATATAAGCTGAAAGAAGGAAAACTCAGTTCAAGGTGGAGTTTCAATGGCAAGCTTGAAAGAGAGCTCATCGCGAGGTGGATCTTCAAGAAAGACCGCGACGGGATGTGAACCGGGTCAAATTGTTGCAGAAAAGAGAAAGGGCATATTCGGGCAAAACCAGAGATGGCCGAAGGCATGGCGGTGAATCAACCAAAGGCCCCAATAAGAAGGGGGCAGGAATAAAGGCTTCACAATACAATTACAATTACAGAAAGATAAAATTCCATAACTTCCAATGTATTTTGCCAAAGGCTTGAAAAGCAAATCAACGAGGAGATTGTTGTGAAATTGCTCTGTTTTCAAGAGGAGATGATGGTCAAGAAGATCTAATCAAGTTGGAGAAAAAAAAGAACTTTGAAAAGAACAATCAAAGAAAAACATTATGGCGATCAACAGGCCTGTCGACCGCACACAATGGGCGGTCGATTGGCCTGTTGATCGCACACAACAGAGAAGAAACACAGCTCAGTCTGTCGATAGGCAGCAGACACTGTCGACATCCAGTTGAGCACAGTGACTTGGACACTGGCTCGGTCGACCGAGCGAGCGACCGAATATGCACACTGATACATTGCTGTTAAGCTCTTAGAATTGTCGATCGATTGGTCGACTGAGTCTTTAGACCGTTGGCATTGTTTGGCCTATCGGTCGATCAATCGGTCGACCAAAGTCCTGACAGGACTTTCTATATTTTTCATCTGACCACCCGGTCGACCGACATCCTTCAACGACTAGTTTGACCAGCTGTCGGTCAATCGGCCGATCGACCGATTGCGTGATATATTTTTCAAATATGTCAGTTTTCTGACTTCCTTTAACGGCTGCTTTTGCTTGTTTTGGCCTAATCACCTTGGGTTAAGGTCAGAAAACTCTTCTAATTGTATTTAATTATTGCTTATATATATGCGTCATTTTAGAAGAAGAGTACAAGTTTTAAAAGAAGTTTTTGAACAAATTTTGTGATATAGCTTTCAAGAAAATCAAGTTTTTATTTCTCAGAGTTTTTCAATCAAAGTGCTTTCAATCCTCAATCATTCTCTGAAGTTTTAAGCTCTTAAAGATTACTTTCTTCACTGGATTTTTCTCTCACTAACTTCTTTGAGCCTTATTTCTCCACTCAAAACTTTTGAAGTTGTAAAGAGAGAGTTTGTAACCTTTGTGATTACTAAGAGCTTGTTAACTTCATTGGCTTTGTGCTACCTCTTATGTAGAGGATTGAAGGTTGGAGTTGTATACTATAGGTCTTGTGTAGACCTTGTAGTTCATTTGTGAAAGTTCCTTTATGGATAGTGAAAATTCTTCACGTGGTGAAGGCGGGGACGTAGAGCTTGGTGTTCTAACCTCGAAATAAATCTCTTGTGTTTGCAATTGTTTTCTCTTTTGCTCTTACTCTATCTTTATTACTTTTACTTGTGTTTTTACTTATCTCTATTGCTTGCGCTTATGCTTTTACTTTTATTGCACTTGCTATTCTTCTCGGTTTTCCTCTTTCAATCAAGAAGGCAATTGGACACCTTAACTCTTATATAGAGAAATATAAAGGAGAAGTTCTAGTGCTCTTAATTGGGAATCCAGCTTCATTTCTTGATTTGAGTTGACCGTTTGTATTATTCATTTTAATTGTTGTATTTTTATATTTGATTAGCATTACACTTATTCATCCCCTTTAGGTGTATTTTCACGCTGCCTCCTTCAAAAAGCGATGGTTATCTGACCAACGCAGTAGCAGATGAGACGTGCATTTAAGGCTCTGCCAGCCTGCAGAGGCACGCCACAAAAGGCAAAAATTGAGGCGACGCCGACAACCCGAGTCTAGGCTCAAGGGGTCTGCTCTCATCCTTCTCTCTCGGAGTCCCCGGGAGCACATAACTCCCGGGGGCGAGTTCCTGACCTTCTGCCAAAGAGGGAAGCAGAGGGGGCATCTGTAGTGGTCAGTTTTCGATCCCCTAGAGATCACAACACGTGTCCATCCAGCCCAGGGACAATCGCGCGACACGTGTCCATACCCAGAATATCTAAAGAAGAATCCTAACCTTATCTAAACTTCGGACTGTTCAAACAACGAAAAGATAGAGATAGAGCAGGTTACAAGTACCCTTATCTCCAAGTCAAATCTTCATTTGAATTCGAAGGTTATAACTCGAGAGTAGATCAACCATATTGACAGTTGGATAGACCGCACAGGATAATGACAAATACGAGCTTTATCAATTCAAATAAGGATGTTTGGCTCCAACCGCCTCCAAGATAGGCAGTTGAGATAGGATAGATGTTCAAATAGATGAGAACTCTCTGTAATATTATCCGACAGATAGTCACCTGTGTAAAGAGTAGACCCCTCTAAGGAGGGAGGGACGATCAATCAACCCCAGAAATCCTAGTGCGTGAGATTAGACATCACCATTGTAATTTTTTTGAATTATAATTGAACCCTCTCTTGCACCATGATTTTTCCCTTGGGTTTTCACGTAAATCTATGTGTTAGTTCTGGTTTAATCTCTGAAATTCATCCATTAATTTATACAATTTGGTGTATGGATAACTTTCTCGGGAATTATCCACAATAGTGTGTTTTAGGAGTACAATTTAAAATTTTGCCCAGAGTATTGAATTTTTAGGAGCCAGCCCTGCAAGGCATCAGATACTAAGGCGGGTGAGGGAGCGAGAGAAAGGAAAGCGGTAGGGACTGACAGGGGGACGGAGGTATCGGATTTCTGAGAAATGAAGTGACAAGGGGAAGAAGATGAGTGAGACCGTTAAGCTCGGGGTTTTGACACTGGTGTTTTCAGAGCAGTGCGGCGAACTCTTCGCCCCCTCACTCTTGTTCGTTGGGTTTTCTTTTCTGGTTGTGTCAGCCTTCGACCCTTTTTCTTTCTCTGTAGTTCTTTCTGACTTCGCTTGGCGAGCACTCGGGGGATGCTAGATGCCGTCGTCCTCGTGCTTTTTGGCTTTGCTGGAAGGGATAGAATCTTCAAATTCTCTTTTCCTGCCACTCAACATGCAATCTGCTGCATGCGCCTGTGCTTCCTAAATATGCATGATCACACAGTAGATTTTGCTGTACCCATGAAATTTACACGGAGCACTGCAGCAGCCAGCGTGGTGCACCGTAGCCTGCACTTGATTCTTTGGAAACTTACTTGTTGTTGTTGAGCAGTATCTCTGCATATTGCACAGGATCTTAAACTTGTGTCACAGACTTCAATTGTAAACGGTTTTTGTGTTGATTATTTTTCATATGTTTCCATCATGCTGCTTGTCTCTGTGTACTGGTATTACTCACATCTCTGGTGCATGGATGGGATAAATGTACTTTCAATGTATTTTTTTTGCTTTTTTTTTTTTCGAGTTCAAATGGTTGGTGATAACCCTCGGCTTCTCGTTAATAAGATGTTTATGAAACAAGTTCAGTAGAATAGGGGATGATATTTTATATCAATTGTATCCCCATCTATCATAACAAAATCAAAACACAAAATACAAAAATTGTGCCATCAGAAGCCGACAACCTAAAACACCTGGAATGCAAAAGTCACAAGGAATGCCCTTTCAGTATGGGGGCTGTTTGGATTGTTTTTTTTTGTGGTGGTGTGGGGTGGGGGGGGGGGGGTGGGGGGGTGTTATTTTTCATTTTTCTATCTATTTAGATACTAGAAAAGAAAATAAAAAAAAAACTCTTTTATTTTTTAACTCAACCGGTGCTACAGTTAATTTTGTGGTCATAAAAATCTCAATTGTAAGAAGTTGTAACATAAAACAGTTAATTTTGTGATCATATAAATCTCACTTGCGTTTTAATTGCAGTTCAATTTTATTTTTCTTTAATTAATTTTTATTTTAATATTACTTTGCGGTTAACTTTTTCACTTCCACTTTCACATTATCATCCAAACACTAAAAAAGACATAACATTTTTCAAACCACACTTCCTAACAATATTCAAATTGATCTGTGCTAACAATTTTCCTTTTCCTTTTTTGGTTTTCTTTTCTTTCTTTTTTGGGAATAATTATCATATCATCAAAACCACACTTTCATAACCCAGACCTCAGTTGGATTCTTTCATGTCCAACATCAGCCATTTCGTGTTGGATATGGAGAGATGAAGAGGATAATAGAAGTCCCTGGGCCTTGACATATTGACTTTAATTAGTTTTGACAAAAAAAGAGTAAAAGCAAAATAAGTATGGGCTTTCTCCTGTAAGGCCCACACTTATGGATGTCTGGATATTAGTTGGGGATTTTATTTAACCGGATAATATTATTAAAAATCCCCCAATTATATAAGAGAATAATGTATATCAGATGTCCGTCTGACGGGATTTCGTCAGATGGCGACTGATTTCTCTCTCTTGACATTTTTTTTGATCAAATCTTACCAAATTGTAACCCATCCACCAAGTGTCTATTCACAAAAAATCACGTGATTTGAAGTCCGTTGGTTCATGTTTCTAATGGTTCAAAGTTTAATGGGTTTTAACAATACGACTTTTGCAATCATTAGATACATGATCAAACGGATTTCAAAATATGTAATTTTTTGTAAATAAATAAATTAGGGGATGAATTACAATTTGGTAAGGTTGGATTACAAAAAATTATGGGAAGGAGGAAAAATTAGCCACTTTCTGACGGGCTCCCGTCAGATGGCATCCGATATACATATTCCTCATTATATATATAGGGGTTTCTATATCTCAGCCGCCACCTGGGAGAGACTCTCAGCTGACAGCGACGTGTCACCATTTAAGCTCCAAATCAGGGTTGAGATCAGATCTCTTTCTGCCACAAAAGAAGAGATTTTTTTATCAAAAACCTCGAACTTTATATTTCTCCCCCTTTCTCTATCTTCTTCTCTTAAACTCCCGATCTCTTCCTGCTATTCTCAATCTTGACCTCCCTCCCTCCCTCTCATGATCTCAGCTTCTCTCTCACGATCTCGGTGGAGCTCACCGTTGCTCTCACGAAATCCTCCCTCACTTCCTTTTTAGATCTCATCCCGAGCTCCCTCTCCCTTCTCTTTCTCATATCGACATTCTAGAAGATCACCAAGCCTGACGATAGGGCGACGATCACGTATTTGTTCGTAATGAGATACACCATCTCGTCACCGGAGCCGGCCGCTCTCTCTCCTTTCCTCTCTTAATCCTCGACGAGCATCGACGGCGGCGAGCATCAGCTGCGGCGAGTAGCAGCTCTGCTCCGAGCAAAGCAATAACTTGTCATCGTTGAGACCTGAAATTCTCTAATGTGAACTGGGATTCACCATTTGGGATGATGATTTTGCATAAAAATTTGGTTGCAAGTTCATTTTCAGTGATTTGAGATCCAAGTTTTTGTATTCTTTGAATTTGGAGCAGGCCATATTGCAAATGATTTTTGCCTCTAAATAATTGTATTCTTTGAAGTTCTATAAATAATGAGATATTTGATTTTGGGTTATGGTGGGATTCTATTTCAATGTGACAGTATTTGGCGTGCAATGACATCAACTGCTGAATTTAAAAATTTATCATGAATTTTTCTGCTCAATTTTTTAGTTAACATAGGACTGCGACCATCATGGTCATGAAGTTCTGCAAATAATGAGATGTTTGATTTTGGGTTGTGGTTGAGATTCTGTTTCAATGTGGAGAGTATTTGGTGTGCAATGACATCAATTACTGAATTTAAAAACTTATCATAAAATTTTCTACTCAATTTCTCAGTTAAAATAGGGCTGCAACAATGGTCGTAGTCCTGATTGTGAGGACTGTGACTATGATCGTGAAGTTCTACAAGTAATAAGATATTTGATTTTGGGTTGTAGTTGAGATTCTATTTCAATATATGAGTATTTGGTATGCAATGACATCAATTGCTGAATTTACAAACTTATCGTGAATTTTTTTTGCTCAATTTCTCAGTTAAAATAGAACTGTGACCATGGTGAGGGCTATGACCATGGTCATGAAATCTTGCAAGTAATGAGATATTTGATTTTGAGTTGTGGTTGAGATTCTATTTCAATGTGAGAGTATTTGGTGTGCAATGACATCAATTGCTGAATTTACAAGTTTGTATCAATTTTTTGCTCAATTTCTCAGCTAAAGAAGGACTGCGACCAGTCACAGTCTCATAGTGAGGACTACAACCATGGTGGTGAAGTACTGCAAGTAATCAGATATTTGATTGTAGGTTATTGTTGGGATTATGCTCCAATGTGAGAGTATTTGGTGTGTAATGCCATAAATTGCTGAATTTACAAACTTGTATTAATTTCTCTGCTCAATTTCTCAGCTAAAAGGGGTTGCGACGATGATCGCGAACCACAGATTTAAGGGATCCAAATCAACATCACCAATGAAGTCCATAGGACGAAGATAGAGAGCTCGAAAGAGAGGAAGATGGAGAGCTCGACACCACCAATGATCAGCGAGGAGAGAGGCAAAGATGGAGAGCTCGAGAGAGAGGGGTAGGTCTTTGCTGCTATCGACGTTGATAGAGGGGACTCGGGAGGGACAGAAAGAACGGTGAGTCGAAGAGCATCGCGATCTGAGAGGGAGAGGGTGGCACGATCTGAGAGGGGAAGAATCGGGGGCAGATCTGAGAGAGGAAGAATCAGGGGTCGATCTGTGAGAGAGAGAGAGAGGAGAGAGAGATATCTGATGTATTTAGTGGGTTTTTTTTGGCAAAAGAGGTCAACATCAACCTAGATGTATTAAGTGGGAGAGTTATGTAAAAAAAGCCCCAGATATTATCTCATCCCTGATTTGGGGCTGAGATCGTGCCACATCACTGCCAGCTGAGAGAGCCACTTAGCTGGAGCCTGAGGTACATTTTTCTAACACACACACACACACACACATATAGAGAGAGACTTGGAAGGATTTGAGCCCGAATCCTTCCCACTCAAATACCAACACCCAACATTCTAATACAAGATCCACTCCGTTGAAGTTGATCTATATTATTTAAAGTAACTAAAAATAAAAAAAATTAAGTGTTTTGAATACTTTTTGCCTTCCATCAAGCTGCGTAAAATGGACGGCCAAAAGTAGTGAGTTGGTTAGATTTATGTCTTAGACATACAAATTCTCGATCCGGCCTTTGATCATGATCTAAATATTTAAAAATCTCTATAAACTAAATTTTGTTAGGTTTCAAATGTACTATACCGTTAAACTAACCAACTCACTATTTAAGCCATTCGTTTTTCTCCTACTTGATGCATGAGAAAAAAATATTTAAAATACTTGATTTTTAGTTTATAAATATTTGAAATAATATAGATCAATTTCAACAGAATGGATCTTGTACTCGGATGATGTATGGCTGTATGTGAGTGAGAAGGATCAGGGCTCAAATCTTTCTGGAACTACACTAGTCTCTCTCTTTTTCTCTACACACACACACACACACACTTGTGTCCTTCCAAAAGGATTTGAGCTCGAATCCTTCTTACTCAAATTCAACTCTCTGACATTCGAATACAAGATCCACTCTGTTGAAGTTGATCTATATTATTTTAAGTATCTATAAATAAAAAATCAAGTAGTTTGAATACTTTTTGCTTAAGCATCAAGTAGGGAGAAAACAGACGGCCTAAATAATGAGTTGTTAGTTTAACGGTGTAGAATATTTGAAACCTAACAAAAACTAGTTTGTAGGAATTTTTAAATGTTTAGATCATAATGAAATGGCCGGATCGAGAATTTGTATGTCTAAAGATATATATCTAACCAACTCACTACTTTCGGCCGTCCATTTTGTGCCGCTTGATGGATGAGCAAAAAGTATTCAAAACACTTGATTTTTGATTTATAAATATTTGAAATAATATAAATCAACTTCAACGGAGTGGATTTTGTATTCGAGTGTCGGAGGGTTGCATTTGAGTGGGAAGGATTTGGGCTCAAATCCTTTTGAAAGACACAAGCCTATCTCTCTCTATATATATACATTTAGAGATATACTTGTGTTCTTCCAAAAGGATTTGAATAGGCTTGTGTTCTTCCAAAAGGATTTGAGCTTGAATCCTTCTCACTCAAATATAACCCTCCGACAGTCGAATACAAGATCCACTCTATTGAATTTGATCTATATTATTTTAAATGTTTTGAATACTTTTTGCCTATGCATCAAGTAGGAGAAAAACAAATGGCCTAAATAGTGAGTTGGTTAGTTTAACGGTGTAGAATATTTAAAACTTAACAAAAATTGATTTGTAGGGGTTTTTAAATATTTTGATCATAATCAAATGGCTGAATCGAGAATTTGTATGTCTAAAGATATAGATCTAAAAAACTCACTACTTTCGACCGTCCATTTTGCGCAGCTTGATGGATGGGCAAAAAGTATTCAAAATACTTGATTTTTAGTTTATAGATACTTGAAATAATGTAGATCAACTTCAACGGAGTGGATCTTGTATTCGAATGTTGGAGGGTTGTATTTGAGTGGGAAGGATTTGAGCTCAAACTTTTGGAAGGACACAAGTTAGACTCGTCGGAGCTGACTTTTGGCTGCTTCCCCTTAGTCCTATTTAGCGAAGTACTTAGACCCACTATGTTTGCAGTGACTTCAGGGTGTTTCGCATCAGAGAAGGTTCTTCTCATGCGGGAGCGACACCTTTTGGCCGAGCGAGAGACTGACGCTGATGATAACTGGTTGAACACTGACTGTTTGCTTACATATGAGCCGCAGTGGATTCAGAGAGCACCGTTGTGATGAGCCATTTATAGCAGTATTGTGGAGTGATTTGATGAACACTCATCTTCTTTGTCAAATAGTCTTTTAGATCCATCAGAGGGGATCGAAGAGACCAGCTTCGAGTCTCTGAGGATGAGGACTTTTCAGCTCCCTTCTGAACTGAGCCATCGGAGAGCGAATGCTAACCTTACATCGCAACCCCGAGACACAAGTCTCAGAGATGCAAGGTTCAGAGACACGAAGTTCACATTTTGTAGGATAGACACGACTCTCACGTTTTGGCTTTGAGACGCGGGTCTCGTGTCTCTGCTAAGAAGAGATGCAGACCTCGCATTGCTGATTGTCGCGTTTGTCTGACGACATTTGAAAAACGCAAGCTTCATGAGTCCCGCGTTCTGGCGTAGAAACGCAGGTCTCATGTCGTTGAGAAGAGATACAGACCTCGTATTGCTGAACATCGCGCCTGTGAGGTAGGACCTCAGAAACACAAGCTTCATAAGCTCTACGCTTTGGTATCCAGACGCGTCTGATACTGTTCAGAAGAGACGCGAGCTTGAGTCTCGCGTCTGTATCTACTGGACAGATGGCTTTCTAGCTTCTTCTATATGTTGTCGACGTGCACAACGCCTTTTTTGACGTTCAATATTCCGGTTACGCTTCACGGGTTGTTGGGAACCCCCGGTAAGTAGGAACTGAGGAATCTTAAGAGGAGAGGCATGGAAAGATTGGCCCTCATCGTCGTTGGCCTCGCGGGTCTCGTGGGAGACGTTGACGCAGGCCACGCGAGCGACGTGGCCAGAAATGGCCCTGTTTGCGCAGGCCATTCTTGGGGAAGTCTCCGAAGAGACTTGAGAGCGGATCTCTAAGGAGACCCTGCGGTATTGACGCACCACCTGGGGCTCTTGGAGCCAGAAGAGAGAAGCTCCTCGTATTTTTCCTACACAACTGACTCGATCGTCCTTCCCATGAAGTTGATGTCACCTTGCGCCACAACTTACTCGTCAGTGGAGAAAGTTGTCCCCAGCGGAGTTGACATCTCTTGTACGGGTGGGAAAGTTAAAAGTATTACAAAGTTTCCTTGAATCAATGAAAGATTACAACAACTCAAATTCTAACTACAAGAGAGAGGAGACACTCAAGCTCAAATCTCCTCTTTATTTAATGTTGAGTTCTTTGCGTAGCGGTGAAAAGTAAATCTTGTTTTTCGTTGACCCAGGTGAACGTCAAACTTCTTCAGAACTTCTCTCTTTGGATCACTGATGGAGTAGCACAGCTCCTATCTAATGAAATCTCAAAGAGATTCGGGAAAAACTTGAACTCAACAAGTTTGTGTAGAAGAATTGAACTCTTTGTAAAGCCAATAATCCTCAGCTGATGATTTTGACCCCTCTTCAATAGCATCTCTAGCTATTTATAAGGGACTCTAGGGATATAACTGTTAACACTCTAAAAAAGACAAAACTCTCACATTTATCTTCAACCGCTCTGAACGACATCTAACTTATCGACATTTACAAGAGATAAGTAGAAGACAAGCTGACGACCAGGAGGCAGTGACTTGGACTTTACTAATCCAGTGAGCAGACAGTAAGCCAAAGTTGTCTTTGAAGAGATCCAAGCAGCCCTAAGATGCTAAGTTAGCTCAACACTTAGCCTTGTATGAGCCCAAGGGGATAGCCTCCTCTTTATGGCTCCATATAGAGCTAATTTACAGCTTCGCCCAAAACTTTCTTGGTAGCTTCGCTATGAGGCTAACCATTAGTTTCGCTCGAAGTTTCTCATTTAACCCCGCCAGAGGCTGATCCAGGAGCTTCGCGCTAGAAGCTTTGTCCCTAATTTCTAGAAGGGACAAAGGGTTTAGCTCCGCTATGGGCTGAGTCTTAGCTTCGTACAAAGCCTTGAAGGTAACTTCGCCCGAGGCTATGAGCTAAATCTTACCTTCGCAGGAGACTACGAAGATAATTTCGTCTAAAGCTCTGGGCTAAGTCGTAACTTTCGCATGACTTAGCTCCACAGCGAGCTTTACCAGGTCGTCAATTGACCGTCTCCCACGGGGGATTAATGGGTGAGCCCCACTAATTTAGTGGGATTAACGTCACTTTAAGTGGGCGGTTACATTCGCCCTTCGTCCCACATTAAGTGGAGACAATTAAGCCACAAGGGCAGGAAGCAGTTCGCACAAACTTTCTGGCTTCGCTGAAAGCTCACAAGTAGCTTCGCTGTAAGGTCATTTGCAGTCTCGTACGAAGTTAAAGATTGATTCAGCCTTGCTGAAATGAAGGGGGGCGGTTACACCCCATTTTGGTTATAAATAGTCCCTTGCTGAGCCGAGGAAGGACACACACGGACAGAGAGGGAAAAAAGGGCTAATGGGCTAGAGAGAGGAGATTGGCTGAAGGAAATTCAACAAGAGATTCTTCTAGAGAGTGTTCTCTTGTTCTCCTGCTTTCAAATCTTCGATTTTCAGAACCAAGCGAGGAGAAAATCCTATTAGGAGACAGTGTGGCCGTCTGATCGATTACATCGTTAAAGGGATAAAGTGATCGCGCGCTGATCAGATTCCTACTGGCATACTTCCCCAGAAATCTCAGAGGAGATCTACTTATAATTTTTTTTGATTACTTGTAATTTTGCTCCTCAATTCTTTTCGTAAGTTTTCCCATGAATAGCAATTTTCAATGAAAAACAAGATGGCGACTCCGCTAGGGACTACTTTCTCTACTGATGAGCATATCGTGGCGCAAGGTGACGTCACCTTCATGGGAAGAACAGGCAAATCGCTTGTCGTGGAATTCTATCAGGCAAAATATGAAGAGTTTCTCTCTCTGGCTCTAAGAACCCTAGGGCGCAACAGTACCGCAAGGTCTTCTTGGAGATCCGTTCTCAAGTCTCTTCAGAGACTTCTTAGAAGATGGCCTGCACAGAGAGCATCATTGCTGGCCGCATCACACGTAAGGCCATCGTTAACGTCTCCCACGAGACCCGTGAGGTCAACGTTGTTGAAGGTCAACCTGGCCACAGCCTTCCTCCTCCTCAGCTCCAGGTTACCATGGTTTCCCAACAACCTGTACATCGTAACCGGAATGCCGAACATCGACAGAGGCGACGCGTACGTCGATAACAGACTCAAGAAGCTGGAACAACTATCTGTCAAACAGATATAGAACATAAGGCTCATGCCTGCGTCCCTTCTGAGCTGCACAGGACGCGCGAGGCTAGACAGGTTCCCTGCGAACCTAAAACTTCTCTTTTCAAGCAGGTGTGGAGGGCGAAGCAGAAAGCTCCGTACGCAGTTTCAGGCGAAATTCCAACACAACTTCGCCTATCACGCGAAGACAAAGACAAAATGCCTATACAGTTTGGCAGCATTGCCAATATTATTAGCTACGAGGCTAAGTTAGTATATCTGCCTTCGCTCAATCTAGAAGCATTGGCCCTTAGTGCCAACCTTACCCCTACGAGCAAAGTTACTGATGGCATGGCTAACACAACGCCTGTACCTAAGGGTGCAAACAAAGTTCTCAGCCATGAGGCTGGAACTGAAGCACGCTGCAGTGCTAAGTATTGGCCCAAAGGTTACACTCTCCGTTTATGCGTTTTGATGATAACAAAATATATAAAAGCTATTTGGTACTAATAGAGGTTCATGAATGAATTTCAGGTTGATACAGGTATTGATGGCTCAAGAGTTCTCATGTATGTTACAAGGTTGATGGCTCAAGAGGACTCACTCATAGGATAAGAGCGCGGTTCAGAGACGCCTACCTGTGGATCATTGTGTTATTAGTTTGTTAAAGAATAGTATATAGTATTGAAGCTCAAATATCCTACACATAAAATTGCACGTGTTTTCAAAAGATTATTTTTGACTCTTGATAAGATATTTGAAGTCCTATGCATACTTAGCTTATTGTATTTTGAAAATTCCTTTGAAAATAACATATCTTCAAATCAGATTTCTAACCTGTTTTCTGCTTATGACCTGTTACGGTCGACCAGGTGGTCGACCGGCTCTGTTACGGTCAGAACGGTCAACCGCAATCCTGACCTATGGGGTGTGCATGTGTGCACGTTCCCCGGTCGACCGGACCCCAATTACGGTCGACCGACTGACAAACCCAAACTCTCGGTTCGGGCCGGTCGACCGGGTGGTCGACCGGAGTCAGCCAACGGTCATAATATTTGAAAATCGGTCGACCGTGCTCTGCATTTCTGGCCAAACGGCTAGTTTTTTAGACCTGTTTTAAAACGTGATTTTTATCTTAAAACGTGGATTATGCTGGATTTTGGTCAAATTATACCTGCTTAGTCCAAATATATGTTTACTCTTTAATCCCTACCTAAATCCTATATATAGGGGTGGTTAGGGTTGAGGTGAGATACAATAACTATTACAAAGTTTTCAAATTTTTGAGTATTCTTGAAAGAAGTGTTTTACTCTCAGTCTTTTATGTTCTAATCTCTGTTTTCTTTCTGAAGTTTTTGAATTAAATCTCTCTTCTACTTTGTTTTATTTTCAGTTACAAACCTTGGGCTTCAGTCCTATATATTATTCTCTAGGGTTTTGTAAAGAAAATTTTTTCAAAAGAGAGTTTGTGGTCTTTTGATCACCAAGTGATTATTGTACTTGTGGCTACACTACCTCTGGACTAGAGGAGTGTGATTGAGGAGTTGGGTACTCCCTAGTGATTGTAATCCTTTGTGAAAATTCTAGTGGATCGGAAATCCTTCTGGGTGAAGGCGGGGACGTAGAGCTGGGTGCTCGAACCTCGAAACAAATCTCTGTGTTTGCGATTGGTTTACTTGTGTCTTTTACTTTCTATTCATTCATTCTTATATTGTCGATATATACTCTTACAACAAGATTGTGTTACGCACCTCAAACTCTTATTTAGAGGAATCACGAGGAAGAAGTTCGAGCCCTTCACGGGGTATACGGCTTCTAATCTTATTTTGAGTGATCGTTACATCATCTCATTTTTAATTTGTGCAATGATTAGCATTACACCTATTCACCCCCCTCTAGGTGTGATTTCACTAAGTACCTTCACAGTAAGGCAAAGAGCAAAGCACCATAGCGTGCTAAAAGCGAAGTTACCATGACTTCACTTCCAAAATTTTCTGGCACTAAGCTCGCGTCTTGCGGCTGAGCTACACGTCTAACTTTGCCAAGCGAAGTTAATATGACGAATAAAGTGATTTTCAAATCACCTAAGAACAAAAGCCTCAAGGCTAGAGGTCTCCAGCCCGAACAACCTCTTCAAGTATCCAAGTAAGGTCGTGTGAGCATGGTTAACACCGATCTATGAGAGTTCCTAACTAACAAACGAAAGTTAGAAGTACTCCATACTTCTCCCTCTTGTTATGAACAAGTGGAATGTCAGTTGGTGACGGTCTATTCAGTATATTGCCGACTAGGACCAGTGCCCGCCACTCTTCCAGTCCGACAGTCAGTTTTCGATCGACTATCACTTTGAGCCCCTGTCAAGTATCACAAAAAGAGCAAATCACGAAACCTACCAGATCTACCTTCTGCATCCGTCAACACGATAGGAAGGGGACGGGAACCGCACAGGGGCAGACGAGAGTGATGTGATGCTAATTCCCATTCGTTCAGTTCTCCAGACCGGACTATAGCCATGACTTAGGCCAAGTCTTGGTAGGAGAGGAAGGTGTGTTCTGAAGCACCAGATTTAGGGTGGCAATACCCCACAACTATGAGCAGCCAAACCATTGAAAAGTTTATTCAATGGTCTGACGATGAAGGAGAAGCTAGTGGGTATGCTTCTTCAGCAATGGTCAGCTCGATACAAACGGGCAGAGTATCGGTGCATTTGGTAATAACGACAATGATGACCTCCGCTGGCGGATGGAAGCTCAAGAGCAGACTTCTAAGGCCCAGCAAGAAGTCTTGGACAACATCCAACAAATGTTAGCTCAACTCCTCACCAATCGGAATAATAATGATGCCGGAAGCAATCATAATGAGGAGGAGTATAATGATGATGAGAAACCTAAAACTGAGGAGTTAAAGGAAAACTCTTCCATCGATGCTGAAGTTCTTAAAAGCATCCATGCTTAGATCGCATCCCTAACTCAGAGGGATGAATTGAAGAAGACAGGCATAACTCGTCCTTATCCACTTGAATGGGACTCAGTGCCATATCCTCCAAAGTTTAAACCACCTACGTTACATACGCATGATGGTAAAAGCTCACCAAACCAGCATATCTATTACTTCCGGTCTTAAACTGGTAATGTTATAGATAACGATGCTATTATGGCCAGACTATTTATTGGTACTCTTAAAGGAGTAGCTTTTGACTGATTTAGAAGCCTTCCGCCTGGCTCTATCAACTCCTAGATCGATTTAGAGACTCGATTCCTCTCTCGTTTTTACGAGGATGATACTGAGGTTACCATGGACAAACTTCTCTCCACTGTGCAAAAAAAAGGAGAGTCCGTCTGAGATTACATTGAATGGTTCAGAAACTTATCTCTGATGTGTCTGACAGGGATGCCATTGCCTATGTTGTTGCAAACATGTAGGCATAACTTTCTGGACCAAGTGGAGATTCGTATGGAAGCTGTCAAAGCCCATACCTGGAAAGAACTAGTCGAGCAAGACGAAATAGCCAAGAAGTCAGCTAAAAAGTTTGAATCAGCTATCCCCAAAGGCAAATGGGGTATGAATAATAAAGGGCGCGGTGAGGTGGCACAATCTTTCCAAGCCAAAGGGAAAGAGGCTATGTCCGTTGAGTTGTTAGGAGATGCTTCTCCGAAGACCAAGAAGAGCGACATCAATAATCAGGAGTTTAAGTTTCCCCTGAAATAGTACTCCTTCAAAGATGAGAAAGTAGTTACAATATTCCATTTGCTCCAAAAGGGGAATAAGTTGAAACTGCCAGAGGCTCGACGCCCTAACGAAGTGGGACGCGTAAACGATCCCAATTATTGTCTTTTCCATAGGATGGTTCACCATCCTACTAACAAGCATTTTATCCTCAAGGATAAAATCAAGCTTTAGTCGACGCCGGGGTTCTAACTTTAAAATCAAAACAAACTAAAGTCACTGCAAACATGGTGACTCTCGAATTCGGCACTATGCCAAAGGTCACAGTCCCTAATGGGTTTTTTCCAAACCCTAAGGCATGGCTGCAGATAATGATCCTTCAGCTAAACAGCAAAAGACTAAAGGTCTTGTTCCTTTGACATTGAAGACTGGAGAAATTATGTGGGTGCACTCAGGCCTTACCCAAGACAAACAATGGGATTCAAAGAAATCCAAGTCAAAGGGGAGATCCTGCAATGTTATTTCTGTCTTGCCGGATGATGACAATATAACGATAGCTTCTCTTAGCGATTCTAAAACGAAAGGCATGCTTTCACGACACAGGCTGATGTACCCCAACCAACGGGCACTCGGTCGGGAAAATCGTACTTGAAATAGTATGACAAAACTACTAATAGACACAATAGCAAACGACGTCAGTAGAAGTACCCGTTCCAATTTCAATCCCGACTTTAGGAAAAGAAAAGCAAAAAGAACTCCGATTTGACCGTGTCTTGAAGAAACCTTCAGGCCTGGGACTTAACATTCCTTTCCGCTTTGAATATTGGCATAACTTGCCAACATTCCAGCTCGTATAACCATACACGAGCTGCTTCGTCTCTCAAAAGAGACAAGAGAAGCACTCAGGAATGCACTGGCTAATTCAGAATCATTTCTGACACATATGCCAGAAACTCCTGAAGATGACGCCCAACCCTTGTGTTCCGAATGTCATCATATGTAGTCAAAAGTACATGCTATCACTTTCACAGTTGAGGACATGCTCCTCAAAGATAATAAATACGATCGACCTTTGTATTATACTGGATACATCGACTCGACGTGCATTGAAAGGATACAGGTGGATCCAGGGTCCGCACTCAGCATTATTCCCAAAAGGCTCCTCTACTTCCTTGGGATACCGTTTTATCGACTGTCTGCAATGTTACTACGATATACGATTTTAATACAGGAAGTAGTCACCTACTGGGAAAGATTCGACTCTGTTGTCAAATCGGAGACCTGAAATCAGAAGTAACGTGTTATGTCATTGACGCTGACACGTCATACAACTTGCTGCTAGGACGACCTTAGATCCATGCTAACTGGATCGTTCCTTCTACTTTGCACCAGTGCTTAAGGTATGTAGAAGATGACGCAACAGTACGAACAGTGTTCGCTAAAAAATAATCATTCAAAGGGGGTGCAAAATTACTTTACTGATGCTTTCCTATATCAGGAAGCTAGTAAAGCGTCAAAAGAACCGTTGCCTGACGACGATGACAGTGGCAATGAGGCAGATTCAGAGTCTGAAGGAGACACACCAGCTGCTTTGGCTTGTGAACCAATTGTAGCATATTTCAATAATCCTCAATGTAATAATCTCTCTAGGGATGATGATGAATGGATAATTAATGAAAATGTTATCCTTGATTATCCTGTAAGTTTCGAATTACCTGAATCTGTCGACAATAGCTTTTTACACATGCTTTTACACAAATCAAGTATGACAAGTACATTTGTGGAGTGTACGAAAGGGTTTGTCTTCATGGTCCCTCCATCTAAAAGGAGTCAATCACCGATAGTATTCGGTAGGGCCCAATTGCGAAGGTCTGCGGTTACAGATTCGAGTTCAAACTCAGAAACCCCGCAATTTTTCATTATGCATGATCAGCACAGCATATGATGAGAAAAATGGGATACAACCTATAGCGTGGGAATGGCTTGAACTTCAGAAAGGACGACGCGATTTTTTACGAAATTTCGTGCCAAAAGGGAAACTGACAAATTATTATGATAAAACATACAGGAGGTTGGGATATGTTACACTTGCACCTCCTGCATCATTCCAATCCGAAGACATCGAATCGATCTCGTCACGTTCTGCCTCTTCATTTGAGTGGGAGTCGCATGTTAGTACATGGATGCTTTTCAAAAATCTCTGTGTCAGCATGACTTCGATCAATCGATTGGAGCACGAGGAGGCTATTGAAACATTCGATGCTGAACCGTGGGCTCAGCAACTAGAATTTCAGTGGGAAAAGTTATTCAAACAACGCGAACCGCCTACTGAGGACAGAGTGATTTAGGTTAATTTGGGTGGTTAAGATCACCCTAAACTCATCTCTACAAGTGAGAGTTTATCACTTACAGAGAGAGAAGAATTGATAGCACTCGTATGAGAGTATATCGATGTTTTTGCATGAAATTACGAAGATATGCCCAGAGTTGATCCGCAAGTAGCCATGCATCGTCTGAACATTAAGCCTGACATCAAGCCAGTGAAGCAACAACAGCGACGATTTCACCCTGATATTATGGGAACTATTGAAGCTGAGGTTCATAAACTCATCGCATGTGGTTTCATATGGAAGGATCAACACCCGGATTGGGTTACTAATATTGTCCCCGTTCTTAAAAAGAATGGAAAAATCTGGGTCTGTATTGACTACTGCGATCTCAATGCAGCCTACCCTAAAGATGAGTTCCCATTGCCCATCACTGACATCATGATTGACAATACCTATGGCTGTGAGAGAATGTCTTTTATGGATGGCTTCTCAGGGTACAAGCAAATTAAGATGTACCCAGAGGACGAGAAGCGTACTTCATTTCTGACACCGTTGGGGGTATACTGCTATACCATGTACCCTTCAGATTAAAGAACACAGGAGTACCTTATCAACGAGCAGTGAGTATAATTTTCCGTAACCATCTTCGAAAATGATGGAATGCTATGTCGACAACATTGCTATCAAGAGTCGCGATAAGAATGATCATCTTCGTGACCTAAGAACAATGTTCGATATAATACGAGTCCATCAACTGAAAATGAATCCAACAAAATCCTTCTTGGGAGTTTCAAGTGGTAAGTTCTTGGGATTCATTGTCACATCAAAAGGAATTCATCTTGACCCAGACAAGATCAAAGCTATTCAGAGCATGCATCCCCCTAAGAATCTCAAAGAGCTCAGGGGTCTGCATGGTAGGTTGGTCTATATCAGAAGATTCATCGCAAATCTCTCGGGCCGTTGTCAACCATTCTCCCGGCTTATGAAAAAGGGTGTTTCTTTTGTATGCGATAAAGCCTATCAAGAAGTTTTCGAGGATATCAAAAGATACCTCACCAAACCTTCAGTCTTAGTGGCTCCCACATTAGGAAAACCATTCCTGTTTTATGTGAAAGCTATGGACCATTTTTTTGGTGCTCTGCTCGCTCAAAAGAATGATGACGGCCACGAACAGGTCATTTACTATCTGAGCAGGACTCGGATAGGAGCTGAGTCTCGGTATAACCCTATTGAGAAGGAATGTTTAGCTCTTGTCTTTGCTACTCAAAAGACGTGACATTACTTGGTTGGCCAAACCATACATGTCATTTTCAGAGTTAATCCTTTGCGTATCCTCATGACGAAATCAGGATCACTGAATTCAAAATTGGCCAAATGAGCCATCCTCTTGTCTCAATATGACATACTCTTTGTCCCTAAGAAGGCAGTCAAAGGTCAGGCACTTGCAGACTCCTAGCAGCTCATCCAGTCCCAGAGAGCTCAAAACTTCATGAAGATATTCCAGATGAGATTTTCGAATCTTATATGACGTCAGAGGACGAAGTTTGGCAAATGTTCTTTGATGGAGCATCAAGAACATGCCCTAAAGGCAAGACTATTGCTGGTGTGGGGGTTGTATTTATCTCACCACAAAATCATGTCCTTCCTCGAGCGTTTTTATTGACGGAACCATGTTCCAACAATCTGGCAGAATATAATGCTCTACTCATTGGCCTTCAACTCGCCCATGAAATAGGGGTACGCTACCTTGAAGTTTATGGTGATTGAAAACTTATTATTAATCAGGTTAAAGGAGTATACGAGGTTCGCCACGAAGATTTAGTACCTTATTACCATGTAGTCATCAAAATGGCTAATTTATTTGATGGCCTTTACATCGATCACGTGTCCCGATCCCAAAATACTAGGGCCGACGCTTTGGCTACACTAGCAGCTACATTGGCCTTACTGATCGACACAAGGTATCATCTTACAGTGGCTACTCGACATCTTGTTTGTTCTAAACATGTGCTGAAAACTAAGAAAGTCCATGTAACTTTAATAGATTTCAAACCAAGAGATTGGCAGTTTCCCCTTATTGACTATGCTTTGCATGACATATTGCCGAACGATCCTAAAGAAGCAGCTTCGATTCTACGAAGGTCTCTCCGCTTCTACTATGACCCGATAATGAAGACACTCTATCGTCGTTCATATGACGACATCTTACTCCGTTGCCTCTCTAATTCGGAAGCACAATAAGTGCTTAGAGAGGCGCATGATGGTATATACAGAGCTCATCAACCATGTCTGAAACTCAAGGATCAATTGCACAGACTTGGTTATTATTGGCTAACCATGGTAGCCGATGTCATCAAATATGTACAGAGGTGTAACTCCTGTCAAATCCACGCAGACTTTATACATCAATCTCTGGGGTTACTTCATCCGACTATTACTTCGTGGCCATTTGAAGCGTGGGGAATCGATATCATAATACCTATCAGCCCCTTATTAACAAAAGGTCATCGGTTCATCTTAGCAATAACTTATTATTTCTCGAAGTGGGTAGAAGCTATACTACTTATTGAAGTTAAAACTTCCAACGTGGTCAACTTTATCAAATACCATGTCATTCATCGGTTTGGTGTCGCCAGGCGGATTATTCATGATAATGGTCCCCAATTTGCAAGCCAAGTATTCTATCAGTTTTGCAATAAGTACTGGATTCAGAATGTGACATCAACCACTTATAACCTTGCTGCTAATGGCCTGGCGGAAGCATTCAACAAGACAATTATCAAGCTACTCAAGAAATTCGTTTCATTAAGCAAACGAAATTGGAATGAGAAGCTCAGTGAATGTCTTTGGGCCTACCGAACTACGGTCCGAACTCCGACAGACAATACGCCTTTTTCTCTAATATACAGGTGCGAAGCAGTCATACCGCTAGAAATCTAGATGCCATCACTATGGGTCGCCTTAGCAACCAAGATGACTAAGGAAGGCAATGATCGGTTACCTCTTCAAGAACTCGAAGCTCTAGATGAGAAATGACTACAAACTCAACAACACATTGAGTTGTACCAAGCTCGAATCTCGAAATTCTTCAATAAGAAGGTTAAACAAAGGTAATTCCAGAAAGAAGATTTAGTTTTAGCCGTCAGACAACCCATGATCATGACACACAAAACCAAAGGTAAATTTCAGCACAAATGGGAAGGATCATTCGTAATTGAAACAATCTACTCAAATGGAGTATATTGCTTTATAACTCTAGACGGTGATACGCTTATGATGCCGATCAATGGCAGGTTCTTGAAAAAATACTATCCTTGATAGAATCCTTCTTATGATCAGATTAATGTTACAACTCTGATCAGAACTTTCAGATCCAAGGTGTTTGGGAAGAGTGCCAAGGAAAAGCTTCTTTTTCTCTAACGGATCATACCGCTATCAACCAGTGTCGAGCCGATCGAACACCGGTTACCTTGAAGAAGAAATAAGGTTATGAACTTTTGTTTTAGTTTTATCACTCTTCTCTAATTCACTATCAACCCGTGTCGAGCTGATCGAACACTAGTTACATTAAAGAAGAAACAAGATTATGAACGTCAATTTTAGCCTTGTTACTTTTTTCTAGTTCACCTATGAACTTGTCAGAAGCTGTCCCCTCATCAGATCATATCACCGTCAATTGACACCGAACCAATTGAACATTGGTGATGCATGATGTCAACATTAAAGTAATGACAAAGATGGGTTTGGGTTTGGGATTCAAGATGCTTGAAAGAGCGCCAAAGAAAAACTTCTTTCCTTATTAAATGAATCACATCATGGTCAATTAACACCGAATCGACCGAACATGGATGATATTATGATGCATGATATAAACATCGAAGAAAAGATAAAGGCAAAATGTCAAATTTTTAGCCTTGTCACTCTTCTCTAGTATATAAACATGTACTTATCTTCAACTTAGAAGAATAGGTCATGTTTTGAAGTCAGGCATGCCCAACCATAGTTTCAAGCTTTCTTCTTTACAATTAGAAGGGTGATTTTTCTAGCCTGACTTTTCTATATACAGTGGTGGCATACCACCCTGCTCCTATTCGATCGATCAAAGCTCGACCCAACGACCAAAAGGGTCCGAACGATCGAATGGAAGATCAAATGAGCTTATCTGATGGCTTATCAAGCCAAACTCATTGAAGAAGGTTCGTAAAGCATCCTTTTGCAGAACTTTTCACCGTTTTCACATTCATATCAAGACGTGATAACCGATCAAATGAATGATCAAATGAGTTTATCCGATGATTTATCAAGCCAAACTCATTGAAGAAGGTTCGTGAAGCATCCTTTTGCAGAACCTATCCACTATTTTCGCGTTCACCTCATAACATGGAAGCAAAATAAGGATCGACAGAGACTCCACAAGGAAGAATAATCTCTAGATATAGTTCTCGTGGAATTCGTGTCCACTCCTTTAATCCCTGGCTCATCTACGGAGTAAAAACCCAGGAGATACATTACGTTACTTAAAATAACAAAATGATCCAACGCCTCTAACGGCTAAGGATAGAGGAAAATATTGGCTTTTAAGTTCACATAAGTCCTCGACAACTCCTCATGCTGAGGGGAATAGCATGACTAGCCTAACTCAAACGGTAGTTGGTAAAGGCCTATCAAACCCGTTGACAGCTGAGGATTTGCTAAAAATCCTAAGAGACCTATAATCCTATTTGATTTTCTCTCCAAAATCACTTACCAATTCCCGTCCATGAAATAGTAGGACCACATCAAATAATATTCATTTCCTTTGCAAAATGAATCACAAGTCAAAACTTATCATGTTAATATTTGAACCTCCGATAGTGGGACTCTAACATATTTCCTAGCGGATAAAATCAATATGCCCAACAAATCAAAATTCCACGTGTTGTTCTCTTAATTTTGAATGACGGGTGCATTTAGAGTGTTGTTACGTTCAAATACCTCTGACAGGCGGCTCTATAAATCTCGTTCTAAATCCTCACAGAGTTCTCTGACATCTCTAATGGGATTCATATTTTCTAACTCCCTAGCGAGTTTCCGGTAGAGTCTCTTCGAAATCTGTTATTTCCCTTTCAAGTCCCCAATGGACTTTCTTGGTTGTCACGTTAATGATATACCTCTGATAATTTCTTCTAAATAACATCAAAAGGAGATATCAATTTCTCATAGAGTTTATGATCAAGTCTTATTTTCCCCAGTGAAATTTTTTTTCTTTTTACCGCAATGTCCAGTTTATCACCTCTGAATGGTAGAAATCCTGAGCTTGGTGGTTTCTGAATCGGTTATGTCCATATTACCTCTGAACCGATGATAACCAAGTCTCATCTTTCAGTCCGGTAGAGACTACCCCTTTATCGTTGTGTCCAGTTCACTACCTCTGAACGGCAGGAGGTCTGAGTCTAGCAACTTCCAATCGGTTATGTCCATATTATCTCTGAGCCGATGAATGCCTAGATTTCTCTCTTTTATGGTACTCTAACTATCATGTCCAGTCAACCACCTCTGAATAAATGAGTCCATAACTTTGTTCTCCTTTCCTCTATCAAGGCTGGGAGTTCTTGCTGTCATGTTAACAATAAACCTCAGAACAGCAGATTGCAAACCTGAGATCCCTTAGTTGGTCACGTCCAGTCAACCAGCTCTGAACCAATAGGACCCTGGATTCAATCTACTTTTGCAATCCCTTATAGACTAGCTGCCAAGTAATACGACTACCTCTGGCAGCGGATCCGAAGTTTAGTGTATCTTAGTCTATCATGTTCAGTTTATCACCTTTGAATAGATGGGTCCCTAAAGTCGGGTTCACCTCTATTTTGTCATCATGTCCAGATCATCACCTCTGAATGATAAAATTTTAACCAATCATACCTAGTTTGTCACTTTTAACTGACAAATTCTAGATTTTATTTTTCTAATTCAGTAGGAACTATCACGTGGTTCTGGTATCTAATTCATCATAACCAATTCATAAATTTGATGGTCTTTAATCTGAACAGTAAGATCGTCAAATTCTCTTTGTCCCATTTTTATCCCAATAAGATTTGAATTGAGTCATTTCTCAAATCTATTGGTGATAATTTATCAAATAACTAATTCTATCATGTTGTCAACCTCTGAATAGATTAGTTAATATTCTCATGGTATAAGTTTGAAGACTATACCGTTATCTTCTTTCTTTTGAGGGTTGTAATAACTTGAATGTATTGCAAACTCAGAAGATAAAACAAGCAGGAAATGTAACAAACGAGTCAATTAAAATTCCTTTTTATTGATTCAAAAAGAAGAAAAAAAGAGGATACATGGATTACAAGCTACGATGGTACTTCGTAAGACTTGATCCGTTCTTCGAGGTTGGCCAGCTTGTTCTTCCTCTCTTCAGTAGCTCTGATAAATGCCTGCGATCTCAACTCAGCTTCATTAAAGTTCGCTGTTTGGGATAAACGAGCCTTAATTTCGGCCAAAGTTGCCATTTGTGCTATCTCCTGCTGCAGGACTTCATCATTTTGAGCTTTGAGCTGCTCCAGCCGAGTGATCTCCTCAAGACGCACCAGTTCAGCCTTGGACAGAAGAAAATTAACCCTCTTGAACATCTTATTGGCCTTCTCAGTTTTATCCTCAGCATCAAGAAGAGCGCAATTGGAAGCGTTAATGACATCTCTAATTTCTACTTTCCTTATTTCTAAGGATTTCAAATCTGAAGATATTGCCTTGGCTGCTTCCTGTGCTGCAAGGTGAGCCTCACACATTTGAGCGACGAGGGGTTCAAGCTCTCATCAACTGAGAAATCTAATTCTGAACTGCTGAGGTGGCGCCACTAGCCCATGTCCTTCTCAAGCCTCTCCACTAGAAGCTCTAATGCGGCAACCTGGCTTCCCCTCCAAAATCTCGAATGCTTTCAATATTTCGAGAGAAGACCACTTTTAGAGCTAAAAATAAGGTGGTTGAGCCCTTGAGGATCAAAGCAATAGATCGCTTGAGGCTTTTGTAGAATCTGTTTACCATCTCAGCCACAAATTCTTTCTCGGCTTCAATTACTCTCGGTTAGCAAGTGGTCCCAGAAGACAAAGCTTCCACCGGTTTCACTGTCATAAAGGTGGAGAAAATGGAAGAAGTACTGTCTGGAGAAATAAGAGGGATCGCCGATGATCGGGGAGGAGTCTTCATCGAAACTAGTACACCAGCTATGACAGAAGTAGGGCTGGTAACTATTTCAGGAAGAACTGGCTCGATGACCAGCGCCGGAGATGCAGGGCTGGTAATTATCCTTAGCCCAGTAGTTGCCAAGACTGGCGGCGTCAGAGAAGCCACCGGCATCTCACCAACCAATTCAGTTGGGAGTGTGATTGGTTCCGCAACCATCGTCTCCTCGACCACCTTAGATTCACCGATAGGCTCAGGCTGGTAAGAGGGCAAGTTGCGATACAAGACGTCCAACTCTGCAGTATCCGCAGCAGCTGAAGTACTTGTCTCTTCCTTGAATTCCCTGGGAAGACTCGCTAGTTCCCTTGAAGTCGATGCACCCAAAGGCGAAACACCTGCAAAAATACTTTATTGAAATAAGATATAATAATATCAAGGAAGGGTTACTTACAAATGGTCAAGGTATTACCAAGAGGTGATATCGCCTCAACCGCCTCAGCAACGGTATCCCCCAGGACTCCCTCAATGGCAGCGCTAACTCCACCAGGATCCATAGAAGAAACCTTAGCAGTAGCAGCAACCTCAGGAAGGATTTCATCTGTCCTGGCGGCTTCTATAACCTGAATGCTCGGCTCGCCTTCGCTCGACGAGGACTCTGTAACCCATCCTCTAGAGCTTGAAGCCATTGGGCTCTCCTTCGAAGCACCAACACCAGAAGGACCGACACTAGCCTCGGTACTCTTAGGATCCTCAGAAATGATGAAGTAGCTAGACATCGCACACCCGGTAGGTGAACAAGGGATCGTAATAATCCCCCGGTTCTCCTGCGGCTTCGGTTCCTGAATCACAATTAAACGAGTGAGCTGCATGAGATAAGAGGAAATAAAAAATATATGTATATATGTTTATATGTATATATACGTGCTGCAAAAATGGAACTGGTTTTACCCAGACCGAGAATAACTTTGTCAGTCGCTTGTTTTCGCGCCGACAGTTTAATAACTAACGGTGCAGGAGGAGGAGCAACTGCAGCCGATTTGCTCTTTGTGATAACAGTAGGAGTGTGGCGACCGGGCCTCTTCACCACCCTCTTCCTGCGGGATCCACCTTGCCGTTTCTATTTGAAATGGACGTCTTCTTCTTCTACCTCTTTCACTTCCACTTCTTCCATGGGGGTCGTGCCTATCCCATGATAGGTAGTCAAAAGTGCATATTTATCACCATCTTTATCATCATATTTTCCTACTTATTCTTTTATAAAGCACTGCTACATAACGTTTTATTGTTTAATGTTGTGCAGGCCTTGAGTAATTAAAGAATAAATAAATAAAGCACAATTGAAGCCCAAAAGCCTAAAAATCCAACAAGCCCAAAAAGCACAATAAATTCAGACATTTGAGGCAATCATATTCGGAGATTGAAAAGAAAATTCAACTAAATTCGTGATTGGAAATCAATTATTCTCCAAGTAGAAGAAAGAATATTCTCAGCATATTTAGGGTTTAAATCCAAATTCTGAGAATATACCCTTTGATTATATGGCAAGATAGAGTCATAGAAGGAAACTCCAAAAGTTTACAATTAAAATTTGGATTCAACCTGAGCATCGTTTAGTAATTTGATCACAACTTTTGTTATAAAAATGTAAATCTGATGATTGAAGATGCTTCAGAAAGAAGACTGAAAGGGTTGCAACTTTGCTGTAAACTACTATTTCCATTTCAATCGTTTGATGAGTCATATTGAGCCATCAATTTGACAGCTAGCTGCAGCCCAACTCAATTAAATTTTCAATCAAGAGAAGAAAAGGATATTCTCAGCATATTCACAGTTCAACTTCAAAATTCTAAGAATATATCTTTTGATGAGTTAGCATTTTAATGAGTCACTATCCCAGGTTTCCTCCTATAAATACCCCAGCAGAGGCATAAGCAGAGACATCGGAGAATACTTCCAGAGATCTCAGAAGCTCAAGTCTAGGTTTTTCTTTAGATCCTATTTCTTTCTAAATTTACTTTTTATTTTCTAGTTTTTATTTTTTTACTTTGAAGAAGAGTTGAAGAAAGGAGAAGCTTTTATACTGAGTTGGTGACAAATTTAATAAAGGTCATTATTCTTTTTTTAATCTCTTTGCTATTTTAATTTGTGTCTCTTTTATTTCAGTTTCATCTCTTTTATGCAATCTTTAAATACCACGCTAAATTCCACCATAATTATGTGTAACTAATTCTTTAGTAGCTTGCTAATCTCTCCACCAACTAAAACCTAGATCTATGAAGATAAATTGATTGAACTCTATGCATGTTAAAAACCCTAGGGTAAGTAAATAATAATTCTTGAAGATTAGTCATGAATTGAGTTAAACTAGGTTTAGGGTATACTATTTAATAATTATTCTTGATTTATACTTAGATGCTTTGACGGTTTAACGTTAAGTTAAAACTGCTTTTCTTAAACTATACTTTGGGACTTTGATAAACTAATGCTTAGTTTTTATCTAGTGTACTGTCAACGGGTTTAATCTCTTTATTACTTCTCTTTCTTGGATTTGAAGCAATAATTTAGGGTTAATCTTTATAGATTCAACATGATATTTATTCTTGATAGATTAGTGTTTGGTTGTGGTAGATGATTAGTTGGTTATGCTTATTCTTTCTATTGAATTCTATTTCTTACAATCAATATCTCTTTTTTCTAAGCTAGCTTTAGAGAAAATCGTTCCGAAAAGCTTCCATCGCACCTTCCCTGTGGATCGACCCGTCTAGCCTTTGCTACACGGTTACATTGAAACAGGACTAAGACTTTCTAATTTTAATTCTTTCTTTATTATTTTCCTGTCTCACCAGAAGCATCTGTCGGAACCTCAGGACCTGCGACATCTTCAAAGCGAGATCTTTCAGCGTTCAAAGCTTCACTGTCGACGTCTGAAGTTTCACTGTCGGCAGTGGCGATAAACTCCGAAATGCCTGACACCCGGACTCTTTTGCCCTCTCCCTTCGCGGTGACTTTCTGCTGCAGCCGCTTGGCGATCCACTTCAAGTCAAAGGAGTTAAAAGAAAATCTAGTTGGCGCGGAGCTCAAAATTTTGTACCATTGGCAGAACCCCAAAGTCATCAATAGGTTTGGGGTCCTCAACGACATGCACATCTGTGCCTCAGCACAACCAGCAATGAAGTACCGCCAAGCACGGGCACCATCAATTAGGCTCCCATGAAGGCTAGGTTAGTGTTCGGATTGCCAATATAGAGATGATCATACCCGAACTGACGAGCAAATCGGCTAGGGACGTACAGCTCCAAATAACAGGTATCTCCACTCCTGTACACCAAGTGAGAAAGCCGGATGCTAACCAGCCATTCGAAGATTCCCCTGCTCAATGATGTCTTTCCATCCCCGACATCCTTGAATTCCTCGCCATATCCCGCATCGCGGATGTAGGAGAAACACCAGAAGAGGCCATATACATCGTTGGACACAACAGCTTGCGGACCGCGACCACGTAGATCCATGACCATGGGGATCCCTAAAATCGGTGAAGGTGCGCCACCTGAACACCCTCTGGAGGCTCTTCATCTGCTTGAATAATAACCAGACAATGAAGAGCGAACTATGCCATCAAGTAAGTATATGGCAATCCGATCCTGAGGTTCGGTCCGTCATAGGGTAAGATCGTCCCTTTTCCCCTCTTTGTTGCCGGAGGTCTAGAAAGCCTCCGTCAATGCACGAAAACTCCGCTGAATACAACACATCATCGTTGGAAGAAGTCCTAGAGAGCGACCGTGTACCAGATGAACGGCCGGCAATGGGACAGTGGGGAGGACGACATCACTAGAAGGAGATGGCACCACACATCTCTTCAGCCAAACTGATAAAATCCCGGCCAAAAGTGCTTTATAGGACATTGGTTGGCAGGCCTGATGATGGAAGCTCCTGAGAATGTCGCACTTCTCATAGAAGCTGTCATCTTCTTCTAGAACAATGTCTCCTTGGGCATGCTCCTTCATCCTCCAAAAAATATCCTCATCCGTAACCCCGCGTGAGCCGCTTCAGAGGCATCCGCCAAGTTGGGGAACAAATAATTCCCCCAACTCTTCGAACTGCTCGAGGCTCCCTTATGATTGTCATGCATGCTCGGGCAGATATAGAAGTGGCACATTGGCTCTCGATAGGTCTCGAATAAGGCAGGCTCCTGCATCTACAAAAGCGCCAATTCTGCCTCACATGGGAAGTATTCTTCATAAGGGAGAAATCCTATTGACAAAGTAGAGACTTCTCACATCTTATGTAAAGTCATGCCCAATTCGCTTACATGGGTGAAGAAAGTCCCTATAGCTGGACAGTACAATTCGAAGATGGCGCAGAAGTTTGCTACGTTCATCTGGATGCCCTAACAGGTAGCTCTGATAGCCTCGTAGAGTCCCAGTCTCTCCAAATCCTCCTTAAATGGGCCAAGACATATAGGGTCATATCCCTCCACCAGGCCTTGAGAGGATGAAACCAGCCTGGGGTCCTGAAGTCAGTTGCGGGGTAGTTGCCATGGACTCTGAAGAGCTGATTTCTAAAGGTCTGAGCCATAGCTGGATTTTTCCCCTCCAGGATATCTTGGAGGATATTCCCGGGGTGAAGACCCAGTATACATCGAGGGGGACCTGCCCTTATATAGCCAGGAGAAGCAGCCATCAAAATACCCATGTGGACTGAGTCAGTAGTCCGGATAACTTGCCATTTTATCTTCCGAGGTCTCTTCACACATTGAAAGAAGGATAGTGGGAAATGACGCTTGCAGGACGGGAGATAGTACTTTTCTCCGTTCAAATTGAAGATCCACTGCCCTTCCCCAACCAGCAATTGATGATCTGTGTCAGGTGCTGTGTCCCCAAACATGAAGCTAGGCATCGGATAAACCTTCTGGTCGCAGTCATCTAGAGGAACAGTAGTCAGGATACTTCTCATTGTGCGTTGATCTTCGGTGTGGATCAGGGCATCGTGGCCAGGCATACTCCGTTCACTAAATAACGAGGCATGTTCCTGGAATTGTAGGCTGACGTTTCTATCCAGTCCCCTGGCTGACCCAAAAAGCTGTTCAAGGGTCCGGAGTATAATGGACTGCAGAAACAGAAAGAAGAAACTATATTAGTTCATTAGCAAAAAAGTTAAGGAGCTAAAGCAAAAAGAAATTTCTAAGGCATAACTTCACTCTCCAAGCGAAGCTAGCCTAGCATTAGCTTCTCCTCGAAGCTTAGCTTCGCACTTTGCACAAAGGCAGAGTGCAGCCGATCACTAAGTGATTAGCTTCGCTTTAAAAAGCTTAGCTTCATGTCAGAAGCTTAGCTTCGCATTCTGTCATTTGACAGAATGCAGAAAGCCCTAAGGGCTAGTTTCGTGAAAAAGACACGTGTGCCAAAAATGACCACAAGGGCTCAAGTCCTTTAAATTAACTTCACTTCAGAAGCTTGACTTCACGCTCTGTCATTTGATAGAATGCGAAGAAAGCCCTAGGGGCTAATTTCGCATAGAAGCTTGAAGAAGAAACCGTTCAGTTTTTAAATTCAATTCGCGATATTAAAGGGAATTAAATCTCCTAAAATTTGGTGGAATTAAATTAAGGGACTGCGATTCTCTAAGATCACTGGATCATGATGAATCACTCCGGATTCATGATGAAATAGCCAAGAATCAGCTTCAAAAAGAGATGAAAATATCTGAAAAGAGAAAAATTTCCCTACTTGCAATGGGGCGTTTGAGATCGGAGGAGGAGACGGTGCCACTGTAGCAAAGGTCGCTGCCTCTTTCCCTGCGCGTTTGGGGGCCATTAAGAACTGTGAAGAAGTTCTGAAAGTCTGGACTGAGGGAGAAGAAGAAGGAGAAAGAGATTTGTTCTCTGAAAATTTGAAGTGTTTTAAGAGAAGATATTTCTCTTTTTCAACCTATTGGGCTTTTATAGACATGAAGTTGTCTAGCTTTGCCTCCTTAAAAGGAGTGCAAGCGGTCGTTTCAAATTAATTTGAAACGGCGCCCAAGCGCCTTCTTCGAGAAGCCTTACGAGTCATCTTTAGCTTTGCTATGAGTTCAGTGTTAACTTCGCGCGACGCTTGGTTAACTCCGCTGTGAGCTCATTGCTGACTTTGCGCGACATCTGATTAACTTTGATGAAAGCCGATATTAGCTCCGCTGAGAGCTCGTTTTTAACTTCGCTGGAAACCCATCTTTAGCTTCGCTGACAGGTTTAGTTTAGCTCCGCTAAGAGTTCTCTTTCCTTCCTCGGAAAAGACTTATGGAGAAAATCAAGTTGGATTACTTGGCACCCGATGGACTTCTCCCAACCTAAGTCAGTCTATTCCAGTCTCTTCCGAAGTTGAAGATGAAAGACATGGAGTAAAGCAAATAAAAAAAAGGAAGGCAAAATTTTATTGATTTATAAGGGAACATACATTGATAATACATCATGATTGTCTTTAATACAGTTGAGTCTCTACTCCAGAGGCATATAAGTTGTTCTATCTACTTTCAGGATGATAGTGGCTCTTAAAGTCGCTCCAAGTCTACCAGACCAACTAGACACGAAAGGCTTTCCTCCTTCGCAGGGCCATAATCCTTTGCTTAATGGCAAAATTGACACCAGAAAGTTGGATCTTCCTTAATCAAAATTGGTACCAGAAAGCTAGATCTTTTTTAATCAAAATTGACAAAGGAAGGATCCGAGATCTTACTGGTAACATCCCTTTCCCATATCTTGTGCAGAGACCCAACAAATGTGATTGGTGAAAATGATACAGCATAAATCTGCAGTTAAGTGGATCATCGCGGATAGGCGACTGCTGGCTATCTTTGGAGTTGGCATCAGCTGCTCCAGTATATTCCTGTTGCTTATGATCAAAGCTTGAACTTGAGAATGACGATGCATACTTTTATCCTCCTTCATCAGGTCGAAAACATTGGGAGCACAGTGAACTGCAACACAAAAAAAAAATCAATGAACTAGCATTAAGCGAAAAGGAAGATGCTAAATCAGAGTTTTTCGCCCTGAGCGGAGCTGATCCGGACCCAGCCTCGCTATGTCCTGAGGCTAAACTTCAAATTATACAGAGGCAAAATGCTCGAGAGCTTGAAAGGCACTGATGCCTCGAAACAGGTAGAGGATAGCCTCGCCTATATGGCAAGGTTAGACTGGCCCAGAGAGGGTAAAATCTTAGCCCCGCCTATATAGCAAGACTGACTCAACCTCGAAAAGGCCAAGTCCTAACCTCGCCTGTATGGCGAAGCTAAACCTGGTCTAGAAAAGGTAAGGCCTCACCCTTGCCTATATGACAGGTTTAGCCTCCCCTAAAATAAAAGGGTCAAGGTAGGAGCTTTGCCTAGAAAGATTCTTTACTTAATTAGGCAGAGTATTAGCTTCGCCAGGCAGCTTAAGGAGGGCTGAAACCTTTCTCCAAAAATGCGCCAAATGCAGAGACCAAGGGAATTCAATATTTGAAATAGCTGGTAAAGTTAAAAAATTAAAGGAGATAAAAACTCCCTAAGGTCACTAATTTATTGATAAAGTCTCTAGATGACTGAGACTCACCAGCTCTTGGCCGGGTAACGACCAGAGTGAGTGTCCCCACTACTTCAGGGACCTCAGCCTCCTTACTTAGGCAATGAGGAGATGTCATGAACAAACTTTTTAGAATGAGAAAAGTATGTTTCTCTGAGAAGGACTACAAGAGTCCTATTTATAGGCCTCATGGCCTGACCATGCCGCTGCTACTTCAAGCCTAAAAGCGTGAATGAAGTTAAAGCATTTAAATGCTTAGCCTCGAGAAAGGGAATAGTCCCCCTTGTAAACACATACGAAGTTAATCAAACTTCGAAAAGGGAATAATCCCCCTCGTAAATGCAAGAGAAATTATTCAAACCTTGAAAAAGGGAGCAATCTCTCTCGTAACTCATGAAGGTAGTTAGCCTTGGGGAATGGAACGTCATTCCATCACAGCGAGTGCAAGGGTAGCGCTAATAGAGCACTGATAATCTAACTCTGTTTAGAAGCGAAGCGGCTGCAAGAAGCCTAAAAGCGAAGCTACCTAAGAATGCGAAGCTACACGTAAGCGAATTATTACAGTTCCTGGACGAACCTATTCTAGCCCGAAAGCGCGGCTAAAGGTGAAGTTGAACTCAACCACCAAGGTGGTGTTTATATCCACATACTATAGATCATATTCTGAAGCAGTTCAAAGTATTTCGAAATCTGAACCAATCCATTGCAGATTTACGATAAATTTGAAGGGGGTCTTGTTGACACTTTAAAAAAGACAAAACTCTCACATTTATCTTCAATCGGTCTGAACGACGTCTAACTTATCGACATTTACAGAAGATAAGTACAAGACAAGCTGACGACCAGGGACAAGGCAGCGACTTGGAATTTATTAATCCAGTGAAGAAGACAGTAAGTCAAAGTTGTCTTTGAAGAGATCCAAGCAGGTCTAAGATGCTAAGTTAGCTAAACATTTAGCCTTGTATGAGCCCAAGGGGATAGCCTTCGGCCTCGCTTTAAAGCTCTTTATGGCTCTATATAGAGCTAACTTACAGCTTTGCCGAATACTTTCTTGGTAGCTTCGCTATGAGGCTAACCATTAGTTTCGTTCGAAGCTTCCCATTTAACCCCGCCAGAGGCTGATTCAGGAGCTTCGTCCTATAACTTTGTCCCTAACTTCGTTAGAAGGGAAAAAGGGTTTAGCATCGCTATAGCCTGAGTCTTAGCTTCGCACAAAGCCTTGAAGGTAACTTCGCCCGAGGCTATGAGCTAAATCTTAGGAGATTACGGAAGGTAACTTCGTCTGAAGCTCTGGGATAAGTCTTAACTTCGCATGACTTAGCTCCACATTGAGCTTTACCAGGTGATCAATTGACCGTTTCCCATGGGAGATTAATGGGTGAACCCCACTAATTTAGTAGGATTAACGCTACTTTAAGTGGGCGGTTACACCCGCTCATTTCGTCCCACATTAAGTGGAGACAATTAAGCCACAACGACAGGAAGGAGTTCGCACGAACTCTCTGACTTCACTGAAAGCTCGCAAGTAGCTTCGCTGCAAAGTCATTTGCAGTCTTGCGCGAAGCTAAAGACTGATTCAGTCTTACTGAATTCAAGGGGGCGGTTACACCCCACTTTGTCTATAAATAGTCCCTTGCTGAGCCGAGGAGGTACACGCACGGACAGAGAGGAAAAAAAGGGCTAACGGGCTAGAGAGAGGAGATTGACTGAAGGAAATTCAACCAGAGATTCTTCTAGAGAGTGTTCTTTTGTTCTCCTGCTTTCAAATCTTCGATTTTCAGAACCAAGTGAGAAGGAAATCCTATTATGAGGTAGTGCGGCCGTCTGATCGATTGCATCGTCAAAGAGATAATGTGATCGCGCGCTGATCAGATTCCCACCAGCATATTTTTCTAGAAATCTCAGAGGAGATCTACTTGTAATTTCTTTTTTGATTACTTGTAATTTTGCTCCTTAATTCTTTTTGTAAGTTTTCCCATGAATAGCAATTTTTAATGGAAAACTAAAACTGTCCCAAAAAAAATCCTCCATAATGGGGTTAACTTCCCTCATTACGTGAACAGTACTTGACTCAGTGATTGGGATAATTATAACTGAGACGTAGGGCTCATTTGCAGTTGAAACACGGGTTTGAGCTCTGCATTTAGCTATTGAGATGATGTTGTACGTGAGCTTCGAGTTTCGCGTTTAGGCACTGTTGTAGTGTTGAAACGCAGGCGTCGAGCCCTGCGTTTTGGTACTGTAATGATATTGAGGCGCGAGTCTCGAGCCCTGCGTCTTGGCACTGCAATGATATTTGAGACGTGGGCTTCGAATTCCGCGTCTTGACGCCGCATCAATGACTCTGATCATCCTTACGTCTGAAGTATGGACTTTGTTATCTGACAACTTGTCTTTAGTGATTTTTAGACAGTCTACATGTAGGCCTATAAAAAAGCAAGGGTGAATAAAAATTGCATTAAACTTTTGATAAAGGAAAATTTGAATTTTCAATTATAAAAATATCAATTATGAGATTGAGTGTAAAACTCCTTTTCAAAATAGGATTATTGTGAAACTTCTCCTAGTTATCCCATCCCCTTCTCCCTCTATCTCAAAACCTATTTCTCCACCAGAAAATCCAAACAAAACAAAAAAAAAATATAATTTTTTTTACAAAAATCCCAACAAAGAGCCCCCTTCTCCCACGTGCCCACCCTCATCTTCTCCTTCGTCTCTCTCCTCTGCTTCACGAAACCCGCAACCCATCTCCCCTCTTATCTTCCTAGCGATCTCATGCAGTCCCATCAGCGAACCAACATGGTCTTCCCCTGGCGCGTCCCCGTGCAGAGCCTCTCCAACCCAATCGCCGTCCACCAGTAACCACCATCACCCATCTCGGCCTTGTCTGTCGCCAACAACCACCACCACCCGCTGATGACCTCGTCCTCTTCCCGAGATTTTTCCCCTCATGCTCGACTGTTCGTTTGCCCCTCCTCTGCATTCCACCTCTGCAGGCTGAACTACAACCACCCGCCACTATCTTCAATGGTTGCCACCACCTCTGTTGATCAACTACTGAACAACAAGTCCAACTACTCCTAGACTGCTGCTCCTGAGCCAACACGGCCGCCAACCTAACTTCAACTCCTGCTCGTGTCCAAGCACCCACAGCCAAGTGCAGTCTAGTGCACAGGCCACAGGCTGCACGCTTCAGTCCTGCTGTGGCCACGTCCACATGCACCTGTTTGCACACCCGCCTAGTTTTGCAGGAGCCAACCTGCAACACAACAATAACATCAATCTCTGAAGAAAGCAATGTACCAACAACAATAGCAGTACGACCTGAAACGTAGCTTCTCAGTAGGTAATTTTTTATTTTCAGCAATGAATTATTAATTAGACTACCATGAATTTTATCTCTATAGTTTTATCAGTAATTCCTGCCGCCCATTAAATACTGTCAGATTGTGCAATATTACTATACTTGTGATATATTGCCACTGATATTGAGAGTAGGACTTTGATTAATTGATTGAGGACTGTATTTGCTTTTTCAAGACTAAAATTTGCTGAACTACATTTGCGAGTACTTGTTAAAATCCATCTTGAGATATTATCAGTTTTAGATACTTTTCCTACCAAGATAATTTAATTTGGTGAAATATTGCGAATTCAAACTTATCACTGATTCTCACATCGCAGTGTTCTCCTTTTCACATTAATTTTGTTGGGGACTTGCCGAAGGTCATCTGCAAACACCGGAGTATGCCACAGAACAATCAGAATGACAACATAAACAAATAAATGAGAAAGAAAGTGAGAAACATAGATTTAACAAGGTTCAAAATTGCCTACTTCTTGGGGCAGAAGGGAAAGAGTTCTTATTAATCAATCAATTCAGATTATAAAGTATAAGGACAGTACCCTTCAATATATAGTCAAAGAGTCCACGAAGAAAAGAAAACTGTAACACCCCGCTCCCAGAATACGTACTTAGTTGCGTGTTCAGATTTTTCGATCGTATTTTTCGATTTGCTTCCTGTATTTGTTTTGTATTATGAATTAATTATATGATCGTTTTGTCTTGGATCCGGATTCACGGACTCGGAGTCAGCCCTAGTCTGAACCGAGGACCCGATCCTAGGGTATTACTCGATTTGGTCTTTCTGGTATTTAAATTTGACCAATTTTACTTTTAAACATCATTTTCCAATATTTTAGATTTTCTATGATTTTCTGGAATTTTCCTGAATTAAGTTGTAAATCTTCAAAACCGGTGTCGACCAGTGCCGCTGACCGATTCCCGGATTTTTAATTTACAAACGGATTGGAATTACTGGAAGTGTCTTTTTACATTATTTTTTAAAATCACATTTCCTATCTAAATACTCTTTCTGAGGATTTTATGAATTTATGAAAATTCCACCGGATTGGGTGTCGGCCAGTATCGCTGGTTGATTCCAGGATTTTTAGTTTACAATCGAAATTGAATTTCTGAATTCCGCTTTCACTTTCTTCTTAAATCATATTTTATTCTTTAATACATTTTCTGAAATTTTTCAGATTTTATCAAAATCCGGCCGACCCGGTGTAGACCGGTGTCAACGTTGACTTCGGGATTTTTATCTTGAAAATGAGATTGAATTTCTGAAAACCGATTTCAATAAAAATCTTTATATAATATTTATTATTTTTGAGAATTTTTGGAAAGCTTTCCGAGTTACTTTATTTTTCGGGCTTTTCTTAAGTTTTCGGTATTTTCCCAGATACCGGAATTTTATCCAGATATTTTACTCTTTTTCTATTTTTCTCTCTCCTCGCTAAACGCGAGTTCCACCAACTCGGATTCAGCTTTTAATGCAGAGATCCTCTCCTTACTGCATTTAATGCATTTCAGATCAACTCCAATCAAGTCAAATCTGACTTTTGTCCTTTCTATTTAACGCAACTTTCGCATTCCCCTGGGCGCGGCTTTAATTTTCACGTTTGGCCTATTTTGGCCTAAACGCAGGTTTGAGGGCTGCGTTTGGAGAGGGAGACGCAAGTTCTCTTTGTATGATTCTTTTGTTTTGAAAAGTAGGCAACATTATTATATTCATTTCCTTACCTTTATAAATACCCCACTCCCTCTCTCTCTTTGATTATTTCTCTCCTCCTTCCTTTAGCAGCAACAGAGAGCAATTGGCAGCCATGGCCTTGCCTTGGCCGGCCACTTCCCCACCACCTTCACCCTCCATTTCCACCACCATTTCTTCCACCAATACCACCACCTCTTTCTCCTCCATCTCCTCCTCCATTTCCAACAACAACAACAACTCCATATCACCTTCTTCTTCCTCTTTTCCACCATGAAACACCAAGATAACCCATTTCCACCACCACCTTCTCCATCATCTCCACCACCACGTACTCCACCTTGGCCACCAACGACCATGTCATCTTCCTCTCCTCGTCGTGCTCTTTCCGACGAGCTATTGCTTCGCTCCCTGAAATCCCTTCCACAAAACTTCATTTTCATCATATGAACTAGACTTGTACACCTCTAGATTTCTTGGACTTGGAGCCTTGGCCGCCTTTTCCGGCCAACTCCGGCCAACTCCGGCCGCCGCCGGTGACCACCGGCCATCGCCGGCCATCATCCCCCTTCCCTCCCTTCATTCTTTCCTTTCCTTTTTCCTTTCTTTCCTTTGCTATTATTTCTTTCCTTCATTCTTTCCTTTCCTTCCTTTTTTCTTTTCTTTTTCTAACAAATCCCAAAACCTGCGTCCCCTCTCTCTCCTTTTCTCGCGTCTCTCTCTTTCTCTGTTCCTGCGTCTATCTCCCCCTCTCCATGTACACTGTTTCCCTTCTCTCTCTTGCCCTGTCTCTCCTCTCTCTCTCTCTCTCTCTCTTTCACTCTATTGCTAGACGCGGCTCATCCCGGGTTCAAGCAATTCTTTAACGCGGCCTTCGCGTTCTTGTATCGACGCAACGCGGAGTCCAGGCCCGCGTCGTGTCCCCCTCGTGTCAACACGACGCGGAGCTAATGCCCGCGTCTGTGTTCTTCTTGTACTAATGCGACGCGAAACCCAAGTCCGCGTCCGCGTTCTTCTCGTGTTATAACTTGAACGCGGGTGTTGAACCCCGCGTTTGTGGCATCTTCGCGACGCGACTCCCGCGTCTGCGACTCCCGCGTCTCACTCTCAAACCCGCGTCCTCCTGTGCACACTCTCTCTCCTTGTGCACTCTCTCTCTCTCTCCATATACTTCTCTCTCTAGCTCTCACTTTCTCTCTCCTCTCTCTCATTCTCTTCTCTCTCTTGATTTTCTCCTCTCTCTATCACTTTCCCTTTAAACGCGTTGACGCGTTGATTTCCTAGATTCGGAGATCGGGGATTTCACTGTGTTTTCTAAAGACTTAGGCGAGTGTCCTCGCTATCGCCTCCATTTGGGTTTCCCGCTTTGACGGGTCGACATGTATTTTATTCCATGTTTTCATGTATTATATATTGGGCTGAGTCCCTGTATTTGTGTATGGCCGAGTGCCAATGACTGGACCCTTCAGCCTCCGGTCTCTCACTATCTCGAAAGAGACGTGATTGGGACCGTCAGGTTTCTCTGGACCCTTCAGCCTCCGATTTCTCACTATCTCGAAAGAGAAGTGAGTTGTGACCGTCAGGTCTCTCAGCTCCGCCTGGTTATCATGATCAGCGTTCAGCACTTTACTACTAGATTCGTCTAGGCGAGATGCTGCCGGAATTCCTACTCGCACCTTAAGCCGAGTTGTCCGGTAACCTTGCCAGACGCTCCAGTGTTAAATATTGTTTGCTGCCTGTACACTCCAGCTTGCTCAGCTCCGCTTGAATGTGCTCAGCTACTACTTTATCACATGCCATGTATTTACCTGATAAGTTAACACTTGACATGCCATGCCATTACTTCATACCTGTCATTTACATGCTACTATTTAACACCTGTTTGTATCACCTGACAACTGATGTGTTATCACCTAACACCAGACATGCTACTACTTGGCAAGACCCCTTGTTATGACATGACTTGCCACTGGACTAATATCAATCTCTTGACATGACTGGTTACATGTCTAATATCACCATCTTGTCATGCTATCCCTTGACACCCGGCATGATATACTTGACCTGTGATTATCTCATTTACGGGAATACTATACTTGTTATCCTGCATTACATGCAGTGACTTGAATCTTGTACTTGTTATCCTGTATTATATATACAGTGACCTGAATCTACAGTACTCATGTACTCCTGAATTCCTGATCATGTCCTGTTCTTGTTATTTTCCCGTAAATTGATAATTACATATTAAATTCTAATAAGACAACTTGCACCCGGTTTGGGGGAAACTGATGGGCCCTGATTAATCATGTTTATGGTGGTCTTATCGAGCCGCGCGTGGCCACATTCTTGAGGGATCACCTGGCGGCCACCAGGGATTCCGTGGGGTGTGCTGGCACCTCTACTACTGTCTCTTCTTGCCGGGTATGCACACGCCCTAGGCCTATTTCTATGGGATCTGCGATACTCTATTCCTGTTCGGGCGTAAATAAGTCCCGGTACCTAGCGGTACGTTCCGGCTCAGCACCGGATACTCCTGGACCGTTGTCCGGGCATGTACGGGGCCCATCCGAAACATGATTCATCGATCTTTATCAGTTTCCAAATAACTTGCTACATAAGTTGTGAGTGAAAGTATGTGGAATGGGACACATACTGAAGCCTGAAACTTAGACGGCTCCAATTATAATAAGATGCTAATATACAATTTGATGTGCCGTTTTGTAACTCGGGTTGTATGTGCTTGGATTATGGTGACATGAGATAAAGGTATATAGATGAGGGTTTCCTTGTTTGGATTATTCCTTCGAGGTACTAGTCTCATGGGGCCGTGACCTAAGCTTGTACAATCGGTTTTGCTTATAATCGGTTTTATTCGGTTTTATCGGTTTTTATCTGTTTTATGTTAGTTTAGGAGATATCTGGTGTTACCCTATCTACTTTACTTCTCATCTCTTTACCTCCTCTTATCTTATCATACCATGAGTAGTTCCTGCTTGATATCCCTTGTTTATATCTACTTGCTCCTGCATGCTTACCTATGCTCGCCACTTGGCATTCGTATCACCACTCGCCTGGGGAGTTCCATCTGACTCCCCTGGATTCTCATGTCCAGGTCTCGGAGATTGGAGCATGTCAGAGCTTGGAACTTGTAGAGTCCCGGTTGTTTTCCATTATGTTTGCAAAGGGGGAAAACTTACAAATAAAAGTTTGAGGAGCTAAATTACAAGTATTCTCAAAAGATTACAAGTAGATCTCCTCAGAGATTCTGGGAAAATGTGCCGATAGGAGTCTGGTCAGCGCGCGACCACTTTGTCCCTTTGACGATGCGAGCGATGAGATTCCCTTCTCGCCTGGTTCGGGGAATCAGAGAACAGAAGGTTGGTAGAACCCTCTTGCTGCTTCTCAAAATCGCCTTCAATAAGGAATTCCTTCTCGCCTGGTTCCGGAGATTCCTTGAGAAGAAGGACGACGTTAGGGTATCAACACCCTGATTAGAGAAAGCAATTCTCTAAAAGGTCTCTGAATTTGAGAACGCGCGGTGCCTTGTGAAGAAGCCTCTGCTTGTGGAGTCCTCCCGTATGCGTGCGTCTCTCCTTGATTCCTCTCCGTCTCTCTGTGTGTATGTCTGTTTGTACCCCTGGCGGGCTATTTATAGGGAGAGCAAGGGTATAATCGTCCCCTTGAAGATATGGAAACAGATTGAACCGAATCTTGTTTAAATCTGGAAAGTAGCCTTGCTGCGAGGCTAGGATAGCTTCTGCGGAGCTAGAATTGGCAGGTCGGTGGATCTTTCTGATTTGTTTTGATCCTTTCCATATCGTTGGGAGATTCTCCTTGATCCTCTTACTCGTTTCAAGAGAGTCAAGAGATTGTGGCAATCACTTGCCATATTTGAATCCCGATTGGATTTGATTAAATTGAATCCGATCTCATCAGGAGATTTTGATTGGTCAAAGGTTGACCATAGCAGGCTGATATCGGAGCTGCCCGCTTTGAAGCTCATAGCGGAGCTAGAGGCAATCCTTAGCGAAGTCCGAAAAGAGGGTTTTCGGCGAAGTTATCAGCTAGCTTCCTGGCGAAGTTGGATGATGCTAGCCTCTCAATCGAGGCTATCTCCTTGGGCTAATGTAATGCTAAATGCTAGCATCTTAGACCCGCTGAGGTCTGTTTAGAAACAATCCGGGTTCACTGTTCTGCTTGCTGGATCAGTGGAGTCCAAACCGCTCCCTTGTCCCTTGGAGGTGGGTGAAAACTGGTCTTCAGCTCGTCTGTCCCTTGTCTTTTGTAAATGTCAACAAGTTTAGACATCGTTCGGACCAATGAGAATCTTGTCTTTTTTAAGTGTCAACAAGACCCCCTTCAAAGTTTTCGAGAGTCTGCAATAGCCCAGACTTCGAAATACTTTGAACCGCTATGATGGTGGTGTGGAGTATGAACGTCGCCATGATGGTTGAGTTCAGCTTCGCCTTCAATCCTGCTTTGGGATGAATTCGCCGAAGAATTGCACTGGTTCGCGAGTAGCTTCGCGTCGGGGTAGCTCCGCATCTGGGCTTCCAAGAAATAAGTTCGCTTTAGAACTCCTGTTGCCTTTTCAAAGCCAACTGCCGTGGGGCGGTTACGAGGAGGATCATTCCTTCTTTGCGCCAATCGAGAGAGATGTTCTCCGATTTGCACGTTTCCAAGGGAGGATATTCCCTTTATTCAAGGCGTCATAAGTGCCTTTTATGAGGGAGACGTTTTCTCCCTTTGCACGGTTCCAAGAGAAACCGTCCCTTCCATCAGGGCGCAATAAATGCCTTAAATGCGCTCGTGCTTCCACGCTTGAGGTGAGAGTGCTCAGGCCATGGGGCCTATAAATAGGACACTTGAGGTCCTCTGAAGAGAAATGCCTTGCCTTTCTTCTTCTCTTCTCTTGGTTGTGAGAGATACTCAGATCTCTGAATTAGTGGGAAAACCCACTCTGGTTGTCTAACCGGCCAAGGACCAGTAAGTCTTGATCATTCGAAGACTTCACTGCTTTTAAGGAACTCATTTCCCTTGATTTAGCTTTGGCAGCTCGCTTTAGGGATTGGCTTCCCTTGCTTTTCATCTTGCAATTGGCTGCTGCAGAGAAGGATCTCATCATAGCTTTCTGTGAAGCTACCATCTTGGCTTGATCAGTGAAAGATCGTTGCTTGTTAAGTCCGCTGCGCAGGCAGGACTTGGGACTTGGCTTCTTCAATAGTCGAGCCAGTCTTGCCATATTGGTGAATGTTGAGACTGTTTCTCACAAGATCAGTCTGACTTTGCCGTATAGGCGAGGCTAGGACTTGGCGTTTGCTGAACCAGCCCATGGTTGCCGTGCAGGCGAGGCTTGTCCTCTGCTGAAGTCGGATCGCTTTGCCGCCCAAGAATCTGACTTAATGTTTTTGCAGCTTTTTCTGTGCTTGACTGCTAACTTGCTCCAATTTGCCTTGCAGCGAGCTATGCTTGCCAGTCTGGTAACTTGATGGAAGAAGCCATAAAATTGCCTTATGCTTCCCCGGTTGAAGCTTTACTTTTAAGCAGGAAGAACAATTCGGGGCAGCGAATGCGCGTCCCAGGGGCTGTTGGCAGCCTCTTATCCGAGATTATTCGTTCTGAGGTGAGGCTGGTCGCCGCTTCATCGGAGGTGATCAGTGAGATCACTGACATCGTTGCCGACTTTCAACTTTGGTGGCCTTCGTCGGAGACGATCTACTTCAGGGGAGTGGGCCTCACACCCGTCAGATCCGTGGCATCAAAACTAGTTCCCATTATAGGTGATCTGACGTGTTGGCGGCGATAGGTTTTTATTGCCAGGCTTCAACAAAAAATGGCCTGGCAAGACCTGCCATTTTGTGGAGAAAAATGACCGTGTCCTTGTGGCACCACTGATTACAGCCTTATGCAGGAGGAAGGCCCTTCCTGTCCCGTTGGTCTGGCCTGGGAGCAGATAAAATCGCTTGTATGCCTCAAATGATCTTGTTGGGCAACTGAATATGTTTGTATGAAACACAACTTTGATGTAATATCAATGTACCCTTGCTTTTGAATCAATGAAAGTTCATCGTCTGATCATCTGATTTTTTGTTTATTTTCACTGAGAATTTGGCCATAGCGGGGCTAAACTGCATGCGGAGTTAAGGGCATAGTCCCTTCTTTGAATGGACTTCGCGAAACTGGCATGTCCGCGTCTTTTTAGAGGGCTAAAGTAAGCCTTTCGGCTAAGTTCTTGAAGGATTGTGCGAAGTCCGCACTTTAAGCCAGGGCGAAGTTAACCCTTAGCGGAATCGAAGCAGCGCTTCTCGGGAAGGCGCTTTGGGCGGCGTTTCGAATTAATTCGAAACAGCGGCATACGCCCTTTTCGAGGCCTCGTTTCAGGCGCTGATTGGCCTATAAAAGCCCGATCGGGCTGAGCAGGAAAAGATCTCCTTTTTTAGAGAAATTTCTATCTCTTCCTCTCCTTCTTCTTCCTTCTTTGCTTCAGAGTTCTTTGAGAACCCTTACATTTCTTTGATGGCGCCCAAAAGACGAGCAGGGAAAGAAGTGGCGACTTCTGCGGCGGAGGGCGCTCCTCCTCCGGTCATCGAGCGACCGATCACCGGTAAGGAATTTTCCTGTCTGATTAGAGAGTGGTCTCCATCTTTTGGAGTCGATACTCGGCTATTAGGACGATCAAATATGATCTGTCCTTATCAGGGAACTCGTTTCCCTTCAACTTCCCTATTTTGCTTGCACCAGGGAAGTAAGAACTGAACAGTTCTTCTTTGGGCTTTCGCACGAAGCCATAACTTGGGTCATCTCCGTATTGTTTGAGGAAAAGGACTTGAATAAGTCCTCTCAGTCATGATGACTTTTGACCATAATGCCCCTTTGATGACGTCAGCCCTTAGGGCTATACCACTTCCTGCTTTAAGCGAAGCTGGCGCTTTGGATATTTTCTGCAAAGATGCAGTCTTATCCATGAAGTGAAGCTTTTTCAAAGCTATCGCCTTGCAGGCCCTGCTTGCTGGGCGAGGCTATGCCTTAGTGAATTTTTAAGCTTTCGCATCCACTTGATTGGTGAACTAATCATAGCTCATTTCTGTTTTTGCAGTTCATTACGCCTCCGGCCTCCAGAACAGTCTGTTCGGTGTAGCCAGTCGAGCAGGCGGAAGCATCAGCTTGCAGTTCTATAGGCAGGCTTCATTGTTCAGCGAGCCGAGCTCCCTTGTACGGGATACGCTCATTCAGGGCGGTGGTCCGCAGGCCATGCGGAGCATCTTGACTACGGCTCCATTTGAAGATATCGACCGTCAGGCTTACAGAAAGCCTGACTTCATGTTCGGGGATGCTGCACCAGATCCCGATCGCCAGCTGCAGGCCGGTGAAGGCCAGTGGATCTTCCAGTTGGACGGCGAGAGATTCTATCTCCCGTCCGCTAAGCGGCATTTTGCTTTGTCTTCCTTTGCGAGCGCAACTCAGGCTCAGAAGATGGCGTGGGGCGTGAGCCTAAATGCCGAGTCTGTAAGTGTCGGGAGGTTGACATTCCAGTCCGGCTATTCGAGGGCTGGCCCTCCTCGTAGAATAATGGGACTATACCCTGGGAAGGTATCGCGGGACCTTCCAGTAGGAGAGAACCCAGCTGCGGCGCCGACCTTGGCACTCAGTTCTGCGAAGTTGACGGGAATTACCCCGCCACCGATTTCAGGACTCCTGGTTGGGTCCACCCTCCTAGATCGTGGTGGGCGGAGTTGACCAACTATATCCTCACCCATTTTGAGGGGGACTTAGAGAGGTTAAACCTCCATGAGGCCGTCAGGGCGACCTGCTACGGCATCGAGATGAAGGTGGCGTGCTTCTACGCCATCCTTGAGTTGTATTGCCCGGCCTCGGGGACTTTCTTCACCCCAGTTGGTGAGTTGGGCATGGCCCTGCATGAGATGCGGGAGATCTCTGCTTTGCCCTTCGGGTCTCTTCCATACGAGGAGTACTTTCCCTGTGAGGCGGAGTTGGCTATTCTGGAAAAGCAGGAGCCTGCTCTGCTCGAGACATATCGGGAATTGATGTGCCATTTGCACATTTGCTCCAGCATCCACACTGGTGGCAAGGGTAGCTCGAAGAGCTTGAAGAGCTGGGGGAACTACTTGTTCCCGGATATGACTAGTGCGCCTGAGGCAGCTCATTGCGGAGTTGCTGAAGAAGACATCTTGGCAAGGATGGAGGTGCATGCTGAAAAGGACATCGTCGTGGCAGAAGATGATGGTCCTCTCGGGAAGGGTGATGTTCTTCGGAGCTTTCACCATCAGGCCCGTCGGCCTATGTCTCGGAAGGCGTTGCTGGCCGGCTTCTTAACCATCTGGTTAAAGAAATGTGTCGTGCCTTCTTCTTCGGGTGACATCGTCCATCCGACTGTGCTGCTGCCTGCCGTTCGCTTGGTTCATGGCCACCGTCTGGGTCTTCTCCCGGCCATGGTGTGTTGTATTCAGAGGTGCCTTCGTGCGCTGACGGAGGCTTTTTGCAGGCCAATGGCGTCAAGGCGAGGGAAGGGTGCCGTCCTGCCTTGTGACGGACCCAATCCTAGGGTAGGTTTACCGTACACCTACTTGATGGCGTGGTTCGCCTTGCACTGTCCCAGTTTGATTGGAGCTGGGGAAGACCCTCCGCAGGGTGTTCAAACGGCGTTTCTCCGTCGCTTTGAAGGCCGTTCGTGGCAGAAAACTTATGTGGCCGAGGCCCGTAAGTTAGTGCGTCGTTATGACGCTTATAGCCTGTTCCGTTATTTTCCTCGCCTGCGGGGTGCAGGATACAACGAGGAATTCCGTGATGTGGAATCAGGTCGGTCTCCCATGAGTCGGGGTGTTTTCGAGTGGCTGGTCTGTATCCGGCCCTCGCATTTGCTGTACAGGAGTGGGGATACCTGCTACCTGGAGCCCTACGTCCCGAGCCGGTTTGCCCGCCAATTTGGGTATGACCAGTTGTATGTGGGCAACCCCAATCCGGACCTGGCTTTCATGGGGAGCCTCATTGATGGGGCTCGTGCTTGGCGGTTCTTTACCGCGGATGGCACTGGGGCGTGGCTACGCGCACGCCGCTGAGGGATCCCGGCCTTTGGACGACCCTGTGTTTCTGCCAATGGTATGCGCTTCGAACTCCACACCTGCTAGGTTTAATGCCAACCGTTCGGGTGTGAAGTTAATTTCTCATCGGATGAGGCAGAAGGCTTCCGATAGGATGGAGGGCAAACGGGTCCGTGTTCCTGGCATAGAGGAGTTCATCGCTGTAGATGACAGCGGGGCTTCTGATGCGGGGAGCCCTTGCTTCGAGGCGGGGATGAGGGTTGATGCCCATGAAGCTGATGCTCGTGAAGCCGGATCTGGTGTAGTGGGGATAGCTCCCTCACAACATGTGGAGGAAGTGGAGGAAGAGGACTCTGATGTCCACTTCAAAAGGAAGCGTGGGAGTGGATCCCGTAGGAAGTCGTCGTGAAGAGGCCCCGTCGCCAGACTCCTACCATCGTGGTAGAGGGTGAGCCCTCTGCTGCGCCTCCTTCTGCTGCTCCATTAGTGGCTGAGCCGTCGGTTGCTGAACCGACTACTGGTAAGATTGGCCTCCATATAATATGCCTTCAGCGCACTTTAAATAACTCATCATTTGCTTTTTGTTGCAGGAGCTGAGGAGCATGGGGAGCAAGGGGACCAGTATGATCCTCTATTTGCTTATGGAGCTGCAGCTGGTTCCTTTACTCGCTCGGAGGAGTCTGGAGGTGATGCGGCCGACATTGGCCCGTCGGGCGCTGGGACTTCTAAAGGAAGTCCTATGGCCTCCAGCTCTATTGGGTGGTCTGCGGAGGAATCGGCGAGCGGGCCGGCTATCCGCGTTGAGTCTGGTAAGAACTTTCCGATGGACCCCTGGATTCTGATGCGGCTGACGAGGTGACATCGGCCTTCGGTAAGACTAAGATCTCTTGGTCCTCGCCTGTTTGCTGCGTCTCCTTTTTGACCTTGGTTTGTTGCAGGTATTCGTCCCCAAGGTGCATCAGCTTCGAAGAAGCGGCGGGTTTCCCTGAAGGGTCAAGGGGCGATATGAGCGCTTCGACCGGGCAGACGCTGCTGTGTTGGATGCGCTGTATGGCGACCTGCCTTTTTATCAGCCCAAATCAGCGGAAGGTCCTGAGGTTGAAGGGGTGGCAGTCCCGGAGGTATCCTCACTTCCAGTTACATCAACGAGTGAGGTGCAGACTGTTTTGCCGAATACGGCATTGAGGGTGATTGTGAGCCCTACCTCTCCGACTTTGATTGTCGAGCCTGCTGTTCAGGAGGTGGTTGCCAGTCCTTCCTCCACGGTGGCTGGCGTGCTGGTGTCGCTGAGGACTCCGCCGAGGTCACCTTTGGCTTGCCCTGCTGCTGTCGATGTTCCCGCTTCTTCTTCTGCGGCGGTGTCGACTGGGATGGTAGATTGCTCCGAGGTTGTCTCAAGGGTTGATGAAGCTGAGAATGACTTCATCGGTAATCTGGTCGACAGCTTCTATAACAGCTTGGAGCAGACTATCGGTCTCGTCTTGAAGGGCTCGCCTGTGCCATTCTCGAAGTTGAAGATGGTCCTCTCCCGTGGCATTGAATGTATCCGGGACTTTGAGGGGTACCATCAAGCTGCTGCTTTAGAGCTCCTGGTAGATGACCTTGAGAAGGACGTGGAGGAATGGCGCCATTTCCATCGTTCCGACGCAGTGTCTTTGGCTGATGAACGGCTCACACGTCTTGTCGCCCAGAGGCGCGAGGCTCAGCTCGCCGCTCAAGAGGCTGCTGAGGCTATCTCCTCTGACTTGAGGTCCTTGGAGACAGAGGAGGAAGAGGTTGGGAGTGCAATTGACGCTTCCAACAGTGCTCTTCTTGATGCTGAAGATAAGGTTAAGAGGGCTGAAGAGATGATCCGGAAGGCAAATCTCCTCTTATCCAAGGCTACACAGATGCGTCATGAAGAGGCTGCGCGGCTTGAGCAGCTCAGGGCTCGGAGTGAGGAACTGGCGCGGCAGAAGTCGTCACAGAGGGCGACTTTGGCGGAGGTCGAGGCTCGTCTGGCTCAAGCGGTGGACTTCGATGAGGCTGAGCTAAGATCACAGGCGCTGGCCCAGGCTGCTGATGACAGGAGGACGAGGCTAGCTTCGCTCGGAGATCGGATCCGATCTTATCATGTACGCCTATAGGCTCCTCCATGTATCCCATCCCTTTTGGAATTTAATAAAAATTCATTCTTTTGTCGTCTTTGTTTGTTTAGATAATGAGACATGGCTGTCTGTTGGTTCAGAGGTCGCAATGACATAACCGATTGAGATGTTGCCAGTCTCGAGGGTAGCCCATTGCGGGGCTAAAAGGGGAGATACTTGCCTTTTGTAAATGTCAGCAAGCATCGAGATTGAGACTTAGCTGTCTGCTGGTTCAGAGGTCGCAATGACATAACCAATTGAGGCGCCGCTAAGTTCAATGGTGGATGAAACTTGGCTATCTGCCAGTTCAGAGGTCGCAATGACATAACTGGTTGAGAAGCCACCAAGCTCAACAATGAGTGATACTCGTCTTTTGTAAATGTCAACGAGTATCGAGACCTGTCTTTTGTAAATGTCGACAGGACTCGGGATTGAGACTTAGCTGTCCGCTGGTTCAGAGGTCGCGATGACGTAACCAATTGAGACGCCGCTAAGTTCAATGGTAGATGAAGCTTGGCTATCTGTCAGTTCAGAGGTCGCAATGACATAACTGGTTGAGAAGCCACCAAGCTTCAAAATAGGTGATACTCGTCGAGTATCGAGACCTGTCTTTTGTAAATGTCAACAGGGCTCGGGTTGAGACTTGTCTTTTGTAAATGTCAACAAGCTCAACATAGGTGATACTTATCTTTTGTAAATGTCAATAAGTATCGAGACCTGTCTTTTGTAAATGTCAACAGGGCTCAAGATTGAGACTTAGCTGTCTGCTGGTTCAGAGGTCGCGATGACGTAACCAATTGAGACGCCGCTAAGTTCAAAATAACAATGGAGTTTGGGAAAAGTCTCGTTTTCACGGGGAGAAACGAGGGAATCACTGTCATAGGTTTAATGTTAACGTAACAGCGAGATATATGTGTGGTCCTACCATTCTATGGATGAGAATTGGTAGGTGATTTTGGAGGTCTCATTATCTCGGGGAGAAACGGGGGATTGCTGTCATAGGTTTAATGTTAACATAACAGCGGAATATATGTGGTCCTACCATTCTATGGATGAGAATTGTAAGTGATTTTGGAGGTCTCATTATCTCGGGGAGAAACGAGGGGATTGCTGTCATAGGTTTAATGTTAACATAACAGCAGAATATATGTGGTCCTACCATTCTATGGATGAGAATTGGTAGGTGATTCTGGAGAGGGAATCAAGTGGGAGCAGGTCCCTTGGGACTTTAAGCAAACCCCCAGCTATCAACAGGTTTGATATGCTTGGAGAAAGAGAGAGGCTCTCTTTGTGCGCATTCCGGACGCGCGGATCTCGATCAGAGGTGTAATGTTAACTTGATCGAGAGCAGGATCCTTGATTAAGGATAGTACTTTTTTAAGAACTTGCCATTGATCGGCATCATGAGGAGGTCGCCGTCTGCAGTTGTAAGGCGGTATGCTCCGTTTGAATAGACTGTCTCTATCACAAACGGTCCTTCCCATTTAGGCTGAAATTTGCCTTTGGTCTTGTGCGTCATAATCATCGGTCGTCTGACGGCTAAGACTAGGTCTCCTTTGTGGAAGACTCTCTGCTTGACCTTCTTATTGAAGGCTTTTGACATCCGAGCCTGATATAGCTCGATGTGTTGCTGAGCTTGCAGCCGCTTCTCGTCCAGGGCTTCGAGCTCTTGAAGACGCAAGCGATCATTGTCTTCTGATGTCATCTTAGTAGTCAGGGCTACCCGCAATGATGGCACCTGGATTTCCAATGGGATGACCGCTTCGCACCCATATACCAGGGAGAAAGGCGTATTGCCTGTCGGTGTCCGAACCGTAGTCCGGTGGCCCAAAGGCATTCACCGAGCTTTTCGTCCCAATCTCGCTTGTTCGAGGAGACAAACTTCTTGAGCAGCTTGATGATTGTCTTGTTAAATGCCTCTGCCAAGCCATTGGCGGCAGGATTGTAGGCGGTTGAAGCCACATTCTGAATTCGGTATTTATCGCAGAACCGATAGAACCCTTGGCTTACGAACTGGGGACCATTGTCATTGATGATCCGTCTGGGTACACCAAATCGATGGATGACATGGTGTTTGATGAAGCTAACCAGATTGGAGGTTTTAACTTCGGCCAACGGTGTGGCCTCTGCCCATTTTGAGAAGTAATCGGTTATTGCCAGGATAAACCGGTGACCTCTTGCCGAAGAGGGACTGATTGGCCCTACGACATCGACTCCCCATGCTTCAAATGGCCATGAAGCAACAGTAGGGTGGAGCGACTCCGAAGGTTGGTGTATGAAGTCTGCATGGACCTGGCACGCTTTACACCTTCGTGCATATTGGATGGCATCGGCTATCATAGTTGGCCAATAGTATCCAAGTCTGTGCAGCCTGTCTTTAAGCTTTGGACCCGGCTGATGAGCGCCGCAAATGCCATCGTGCGCTTCTTGGAGCGCTTCTTGTGCCTCTGAATGAGAGAGACAACGGAGGAGGACACCGTCATATGAACGACGGTAGAGTGTCTTCAAAGTGGGATCATAGTAGAAACGGAGCGACCTTCGTCTGATGGACGCCGCTTCTTTGGGATCGTCTGGAAGCAGACCGTGCAGAGCGTAGTCAATGAGAGGGAAGCGCCAATCCCTCGGCTCAAGACCCACGGAGATATTATGGACCTCTTGAATCTTTAGCATATGCTTGGAGCATACGAGATGCCGGGTTGCGACTGTGAGGTGATACTCGGTGTCGGCCGGTAAGGCTAGCGTTGTCGCTAATGCAGCGAGAGCATCCGCCTTGGTATTTTGAGATCGGGACACATGCCTGATGTAGAAGCCTTCAAATAGGTTAGCCAATTCGATGGCTGTATGATAATAAGGCATCAAGTCCTTATGGCGGACTTCATATTCGCCTTTTACCTGGCTAATGATCAGCTTTGAATCGCCATAAGCTTCAAGGTAGCGTACCCCCATTCCATGGGCGAGCTGGAGACCGATGAGCAGAGCATTGTATTCCGCTACATTATTAGAGCATGATTCTGTCAAGGAGAATGCTCTGGGAAGGATATGATCCTGTGGGGAGATGAACACAACCCCCACTCCGGCAATAATTTTCCCTTGGGGCCCATCCGCGATGCTCCGTCGAAGAACATCTGCCACACTTCCTCTGCTGAGGTTGCATTAGACTCGAAGACTTCATCAGGGATGTCTTCGTGAAGTTTTGAATGTTCTGAAACTGGGTGAGCAGCTAAGAACTCTGCAAGGGCCTGGCCTTTAACTGCCTTCTGAGGAGTAAGGTCATGTCGTATTGAGACAACAGGAGTGCCCATTTAGCCAACCTTGAATTCAGCGACCCTGGCTTCGTCATGAGAAGACGTAAAGGGTTCACCCTGGAGATGACATGTATGGTTTGGCCAACCAAATAATGTCGCGTCTTCTGGACAGCGAAGACGAGAGCTAAACACTCTTTCTCAATAGGATTGTAGCGAGATTCCGCTCCTATGAGAGTCCTGCTCAGATAATAAATGGCCTGCTCATGGCCATTGTCGTCCTTTTGAGCGAGGAGGGCGCCGAGGGAATAATCCAGAGCTTTTACATAAAGCAAGAATGGTTTCCCTGATGTAGGGGCCACTAAGACCGGAGGTTTTGTGAGATACCTCTTAATGTCTTCATAAGCTTCTTGACAAGCTTGGTCCCATATGAAGGCAGTACCCTTTTTCATGAGACGGGTAAAGGGCTGGCAACGGCCTGAAAGATTTGCTATGAATCTTCTGATGTAGGCTAATCTGCCTTGCAAGCCTCGGAGCTCTTTGAGGTTCCTCGGTGGATGCATGTCCTGTATGGCTTTGACTTTGTCTGGGTCCAGATGGATCCCTTTTGATGTGACAATGAACCCAAGGAATTTGCCGTTGGACACTCCCAAGAAGGATTTCGTCGGTTCATTTCAGCTGATGAGCCCGCATTATGTCGAACATCGTTTTCAGATCACGAAGATGTTCATTTTTGCTGCGGCTTTTGACGGCAATGTCGTCAACATAGCATTCCACCGTCTTTCGGAGATGGTCGCGGAAGATCATGCTCATCGCCCGCTGGTAGGTTGCTCCGGCGTTCTTCAGTCCGAAGGGCATTACAGTGTAGCAGTATACCCCTAATGGCGTTCGGAAAGAAGTATGCTTCTCGTCATCAGGATACATCTTGATCTGGTTTATACCCTGAGAAGCCGTCCATGAAAGACATCCTCTCGAATCCGCATGTGTTGTCGATCATGACATCGGTGATCGGCAGTGGGAATTCATCTTTGGTACAGGCCGTATTGAGATCACGGTAGTCGATGCAGATTCGTATTTTCCCATTCTTCTTGAGGACGGGGACTATGTTAGCCACCCAATCTGGATGTTGTCCTCCCGGATGAAGCCACAAGCATTGAGCTTATGAACTTCGGCTTCAATAGCCTCCATGATGTTTTGGGCGGAACCGACGTTGTTGCTGCTTGACTGGCCTAACGTCGGGCTTGATGTTTAGACGGTGTATAGCGACCTGTGGATCAAGTCCGGGCATGTCTTCATAGCTCCAGGCGAAGACATCTATATACTCTTTCACGAGTATTATCAATTCTTCCTTTTCGATGAGTGATAAGCTTTCACTTATGAAAATAGGCTTGGGGCGATCTTGACTACCCAAGTTAACCTGGATCACCTTGTCTTCGGTAGGTGGCTCGCGCAGCTCGAACCGCTTTTCTATTGGAGACTTAATTGCTGGGCCCAAGGTTCCTCATCAGCAGCGTCCGCAGGTTCCAATTGACTGCCTGAAGTCATATTCACAGTGAGGCCGTTGAACATTCCTCCTATGCTGATGTCAGAGTCCCACTCGGCAGATGAACCCGACTGTGATGGAATTGGTTCGTCGTCTTTGACCTGAACCGTTACTGACGATGTGGGTGTAATATAACCCAACCCCCTGCGTGTACTATCATAGTAATTTGCAGGTTTCCCTCTTGGGATGGAATTACGCATCAAGCTGCGTCTTCCTTTCCCGAAGTTTAGGCCCGCTCCCTGCTTCAGGTTGTAACCCATCTTCTTCATAATATGGCGCGCTGATGGCGCGTAATGAAAGAACTGTGGAGCATCCGACTCTGAGCTTGAGTCTATAGTTGAGAATCTCCCTGGCCAGGCTCTGCCGAAGATTATCGGCAACTGACCTTATTTGGATGGAGGGATCACCAGCGTGGCCCCTTCTATAACCTCCACAGATGTAGTAGCCGAACTTGGCTCATGTACGGGCGTATGAAGAGAGCCATCCATAATGGATTTAATCGACTCGATGCTCGCAGGATAATCAAAAGAGATACTGTCATTAATTACCCATTCTCCCTCTTCATCGGAAGGGATATTACATTGGGGGTCATTAAAGCATGCTACAATTGGTTTGCCAATCGAAATGGCTGGCACGCCTGTTTCGGATTCTGAATCCGCCTCATTGCCACTTTCATCATCGTCTGGCAATGGTTGTGCAGGCGTTCCGTCGGCCTCTTGATACAAGAGGGCGTCGGTGAAGTAGTTTTCCACCCCCTTGAAGGGTTGCTTTTCAGCGAAGACAGTTCGTACTGTCGCATCATCTTCAACATATTTGAAGCACTGATGGAGAGTGGAAGGAACGATCCAGTTGGCATGGATCCATGGTCGTCCCAGTAACAGGTTGTATGATGTGTCAGCGTCGATGACATAGCATGTCACCTCTGACTTCAGGCTTCCGATTCTGCAGCGGAGCCGAATCTTTCCAAGCGGATGGCTGCTCCCGGCGTTGAAACCATATATTGTAGTGGTGGTTGCGGACAACCTGTACAATGGTATGCCGAGGAAATAGAGGAGCCTTTTGGGGATGATGCTGAGTGCAGACCCCGGATCGACTTGTACTCTTTCAATGCATGTTGAACCGATATATCCGGTATAGTACAGAGGTCGATCATGCTTGTTGTCTTTGAGAAGCATATCTTCCGCCGTAAAGGTAATAGCAGGCACTTTGGACTGTGCGTGATGGCACTCTGAGCAGGAAGGCTGCATCTCATCACCAGGAACCTCAGGCATGTATGTCAGAAAGGACTCCGAGTCGGCCAGCGCATCTCTAAGTGCCTCTCTTGTCTCTTTAGAGACGAAGGAGCTCGTGTATTGTGATACGAGCTGGGATATTGGCTAAGTGGGCCAATATATCAAAGCGAAAGGCGTGGCTAACCCTTGGCCTGGCGGTTTTTTCAACACATGGTCGAACCGCACTTCCTTAGGCTTCTCCTTCCCTTTGGTCAGGACTGGAGTGGATGCCGGCATTGGTACTGACGTCGTTTGCTGTTGTATCTCGTCAGTAGATTTGTCATACTGCTTTAAGTATGATCTTCCAGACCGGGTGCCTGTCTGTTGAGGTGCATCTGCCTGCGTTGTACAGGCATGCTTCTCTTCTTCTGAATCGCTGAGGGAAGCCGAAGTAAGATTACCATCATCTGGCAGGACAGAGATGACATTGCAGGACTTGCCCTTTTTGCTGGAGTCCTTTGACGTCCGCTGTACGTCTCGGCGAGGTCAGGGTGTATCCACATAACTTCCCCTGTCTCCAATGTCAAGGGGACGAGACCCTTGTCAACTTTAGCTATGGTTGAAGAATGCTTGACTTCCAACCGCGGTGTGGGGGCTGGATAGGTCCCGTCGGGAACTGTGACCTTCTGAGCAGTGCCGAATCAAGAGTCACCATATTGGCAGTGACTTTCTTCTGTTCTGTCTTCAATGTGAGGACTCCGGCGTCGACCAAGGCTTGAATTCTATCCTTGAGAACATAGCACTTGTCAGTAGGATGGTGGATCATCCTGTGGTAGAGGCAGTATTTAGGGTCGTTTGTACGCCCTATCTCATTGGGACGGCGAGCGTCCGGTAGCTTCATTTTGTTCCCTTTGTGAGCAGATGGAATATCGTGACCACCTGGTCATCTCTGAAGGAGTACTGCTTCGGAGGAAACTTGGGCTCTTGGCTGTTGACGC